>JBBPUC010000056.1:0-71030 GCA_038094375.1 Tubosaeta aff. heterosetosa
AAATGTGCGGGTGCAGAGTCGCTTGAAGCGAGAAGCGACTTGGCAAAGTACCGATTCACGCTCTTGGTTTGCAGTGTTGAAGGCACATCGTCCGTACGACTCATTCTGGATTCCAAGCTAGTTTCTCGGATTGAATCGCTGATCGGTTTGTTGTCACGCAGGTTCTGCTATGCAAAAATTAAGTGTATTCCGTCTGTGTTGTTCGTTAGCTCCAGAGTGACTCACCTCTGCAGCAGTACGATGCGAAATCTCAGCCGTTTGCATCCACCCTAGCATTTCAATTGAGCGGTTAATCATCCTTTGAATGCTTGGTGTTTCCGCGTCGTCAATAGACTAAACCCCACCCGCGTGGTATTCACTCTAACAACATTCCAATTCGAACACGCAAACGCTCCCGGAGTGCCAATTGGTGTCGTTGGGTTGGATAAAAGGGAGAGATGTGGGCGAACAGAAACACGTCCCTCTTTTCTTGGTTCACTTTCGCACGTATTCTGGTCTATCCGTTTATGCGTCCTCCCTCCCTACCACGTCGCTATTTGTGGGCCTTGAAGCCTTGCTTCGATGTGGTTGTTGGGCTGGTTCGCTGCCACAGGGCTACACCTTGAAATCAACTGGATCGCGTCAAAAGGGGGCCGCCTGCAACGTGAATGTCAGCGTGTAAATACTCTTTCTCATTTGGGTTGGCCCTCGTTAGACGTGGCGGCCCGTGGTTAACCATAACTTTTGATCTGTCTAGAACGAGGACAACGGTGAATACCTGGTTCTCGTAAACTGAATAACATGTGATCAAGCCGAGATGCGAGGTGCGCCCTTGAGCTGATTAAAACGAGTGTCTTGTTGATTATGCTTGCTGATGTTGCTTTGGCGTCCAGCCCTGCTTTCATTCTTGGACGCTTTAATCTACGGCTGAGCGCTGTTGGAGAGTGAAGAACGTCATGGGAGTGTGCTATTCCACGTACGCCCCCCATCCACTCAGTTTGTGGTCTCGTTGACACGGTTTCCGGCAGCTTCTCTGGCGCTGGATTCGGCATCTCTGAAACTACCAGGCGTAGTGTAGTGAGCCGCAAGCGCAAGCGCCTTGTTGTGTGCTGATGTTCGTATACCAAGTTCCCAATCTAAATATGTCCGCTTGATTCATATCAGAGCCGAAGAAGGCACTGGTGTCGTCCCGACTTCTTTCAGCCAGGAGTAGGCGGAAATAAATATCGCAGTTCGAATTGAGTGTAGATTTCAGCGATTTCTCGTCATGGTGAACGGCTATTTAGCATTTATCTCTGTTACGAACCGTGTTTTCAAAGAGAAAGGGAATCAATCGGATGTGGGTCGCGTCCAGTTAGTAGCATCACTTAGTACTCAATAAATTCATATTTTCGACGTCCTCGACTTCAAAGCGTATCCCATCGACAGCAGATAAATCCAGTCTTGAACCCAATGGTCTGCTTTCGTGGCTTTCTAACCAAGACCTCCAGGCCCTCGGGCTCATGCGCCGCACGACGGTTCCGAACATGAATTGACGACCGTGCAATGGCGGATATTCTTGCCAGTCCGTCCGCCGATTGGCTAGATGCGACTCATCCATCACACTGACTGGAACAAATAAAAGAGAGACCTCTATGGGTCCCCACCTCTCCCTCGCTTTCCATTCATCCGTTTATGTGGTCCGTGTCGCCACTTGCAGTCCCGAAGCCTTGCTTCGATGTGAGTGTTGGGCTCACCACGTCAAATTTCTTTGCCGGTGGGTCTCCAGTCCGACTGCACAAACAAACGCGTAGATACACGCTCGATCTCGAGTCTTCATGGAAGCATGAAGGGAACGAGGGCCTTTTTAGTGAGTCGTTGCAACGTACGTCTACTTTCTTGGATATGATCTGGGAGTAGACTTCGGAGCTGAGGGCTCAGAGCCGATGCCATGAACGTATTTCCACGATCATCCTGCTTTTTGCATAAAGGTCACTGGCGAGTCAACGAAAACAAGTGTTGTGGCTCAATTTTGATTGTGGATGTTCTTTTCAGCGGTCTATCGTCACGGTAAACGACTATGCGAAGTGGTCGACCGGGAAGATGGGTCAGACTCCGGTGAAGAGTGCGCACCCTCCATTTCATCCCCTCTGGTCGTGAGCCAATCTGCGAAGCGCACGACGTATATGCATCTGCAGGTTGTTGGAAACGTGTGTTTTCGTGACTTTGCCTGCTGGTGCTTGTTTGGGCATCGATAGCATTCTTCTGCTTTGCGATGAAGATGTGTCTCGCCGCTAGTGATCATGGATATGTGGTCTTATCCTATTTGTAGATGCGATACAAGGAGAACAAAATATTTGGGCACGTTGGGGATGGGCAGGTGCTCTTGTTCTTGCTACGCCCTTGGCCCCGAAGTCTCCAGTATACACCCCTCGCCATCGTCATCGGGTAGCTTGGGATCAGAAGACACGACACAAAAGTAAAAAACTCACGCAACCAACCCGATACATGATGGATGTATGTTTCACCGAACACGAAAGCAGAGTGTGACTCTCTGCATAGTTCTGTAGATCATCCGAATGGCCGGCTTTAGTTTGGATGCGAAGGAGTGCTTTCGATATGTCCTTTAATTGCGGGTTCTATACACGCCATTCCCCATGCTAGCCACCGACTTGGCGATCGCAGCGTTAGGATCGAAACCTGACGCGACACAACATCCTAGAAGAGTGTGACTCTGTCAATTCTCTGTATGGCTCAGTACAATCCGTGAAGATGAACTTTGTAACCAGTGGTCCAGTGTTTGGTGAGTAATCCCATCGCAGTCGGTCTTGCAGGATTGAACTAGGGTCGGGTACGAGCAGGGACGACGCCATGGTGTTGCAGTGACGGGTATGGCAGTGGTTAGTATGGGAGTCCCTCTTACCCGATCTACCGAGTCCCACATCATTGTTCGGCTTCCACCGCGTGTCCCTGGGCAAGACAAGAGGTCGGTCATCCACGAGGACAGTGTCGAGACGCGGCGACGGCCATTGCTGTGGCCAGTGCTCATCTTGCAAACTATCCAATGAATGCCAGCCATCAGGGCCCGGGTACCTCCGTATATTATTATGTTGCGTTCAGCATGCATCAACATGTGGCATCCACGTACACCTGTGCTTCGTCCTTAACGTCAGTCGTTGATTAATACCCAGGGTTCGTCTATTCGACGACATCCGGCCTACAGCAACCTCGCGCCGTGCAAACTCGCAGCTCACCGCAAAAGATAAAGGTGTTTCGCTGCCCCCAACGACTGAGACCAAACTTCTCCAGCCATGGCAAGCAGAGCGCGTAAACCAGGGCCAAATGTAGTTTCATTTGCGTATGTGGTCTGTATGTGTTAATTATCCTCTCGAACTGATTCGTCTGCCACAGAATCATGGGTGCGACTGGTACCGGTACGTTGATTTTTCCGATTCCAATAGTATTTTATCTCCTGACGTTAACCCGACCTATTCTTCAACTCTTCGTTTTCCAGGAAAGTCGACCGTAAGTGCCAGTGAGATTTCATAGACATAAACTCATGCTCACTGCATAGTTCATTCGTTTGCTCACCAACGACGATAAGATCCACGTTGGTCACAATCAAGAATCCGAAACGTCTATCATCGAAACGGCCAGCTACATTGATGAGGCGACAGGTCGCCATGTCATGCTCATCGACACCCCGGGCTTCGATGACTCTAGGGAGGGTATCACAGATACAGACATTCTCCAGAAAATCGTAGATTATTTGGAACCAGAGAATGGGCGAGTGTTCTCATTTGAAATCCCTGCTTAGGATTCTAATCATCGGGACTATGCAGGAAGAGCCAGAAGCTCAACGGTATCATCTACATGCATCGCATTTCGGATCCCCGAATCGGTGGTGTCTCGCGAAAGAACCTTAAAATGTTCCAGTCGCTTTGCGGAGACGAAAATCTTGCCAACGTTCGTATCGTTACGACGAATTGGGGCCGTGTCACAGAGGAAGAAGGAAACTATCGAGAGGCTGACCTGAAGAGCGGCGCTTTCAGACATCTCATTGATGCCGGGGCGCAGATGCGTCGTCTTGTAAACACTGTCGAGTCCGCGTCGTATATCATGTCGGAACTCATCCCCCTCCCTAAGATAACGACTACGATTCAGGAAGAAGTCCAGGCTGGGATGACTCTGGCAGAAACGGGTGCTGGTAGGGTACTCATGGCAGAGATGTACGAGATGCAAAAGAAGCACGAGCGGGAGATAGCTGAGTTAAGAGAAGAGTTGGAAATGGCGGCGAAAGAAAGCGACCAGGCACTTCAAGCCGAATTGGAACTCGAACGCAAGTCCCTGGAGGCGAAAGTACAGCGTGTAGAGGACGACCGGACCAAGTTGGGGAGAACACTAGATGAACGACGTGAAGGACAACGAAAACTAGAGGAAGAAGAAAATGCTGAGCTCGCGTTATTGAAGAGGCAATGGGTCGAAGAGCGCCGCGAGTTGTCTGCTCAATTAGATGCCGCTCGTGAAAGCATTGCACGACTGGAGAAAGATGCTACCCAGAGGGAAGCAGAGATAGAGCAGGGGATTGCTGAGGCCAATAGGAAAGCGGCCGAGTTGACAGGGCGCGAGAGAGTTGCCACAAGGGCTGTATACGAGCGACAGACGAACATGGCGGCAGAGGGAATCAATCGGGCACGAGCTGAATACAAGGTCCTGGAGGAGAAAACAATGCGCGTAGAGGCGGAACGGGCCGGATTGGAGAGGAAGCTAGACGAACAACATAAAGCAATCCTAAAGGAAGAAAAAGCTATGCGGGCGCGACTGGAGATGCGATGGGCCGAAGAGCGCTACAAGTTGTCTGCCCAACTAGATGCCGCTCATGAAAATGCAGCGTGGCTGGAGAAAGGTGCTGCTAAGAGGCAGGCAGAGTTAGAACGGCAAATCGCTGACGCCAATAGGAAAGCAGAGCTCATGGGACACGAGAGGACAGTAGCAAAGGCTGAGTACGAGCGACAGGCGAATCAATGGGCCAGTGAACGTAGCGGGATACTGGTCGAACTAGCTGCCGCACTTGAAAACGCGCCACAAATGGAAAAAGCTACTAAGAAGCAAAAAGAGAAAGCCTCGAAACGTCGTCATGCAAATACCGTCGACGTCAAGGAGTCCGCGTCGCATATCATCCCCCTCGGCGCAATACCGACCGCAATTCAGGAGGCTGGCACGATTCTAGCGGATACAGGCGCTAGCAGGGCACTCACGGAGGAGATGCGAGAAATGCAAAGGCGACACGAGCGGGAGTTGGCCAATTTAAAAAAACGGTTGGAAACAGCGGCAGCGGAAAGTAACCGGACACTGAAAACTGCATTGGGACTCGAACAGAAGGCCCTGAAGGCGAAAACACAGCGTGTAGAGGTCCTAGAGAACGAACAGGCCAAATTGAGGAGGACGCTAGACGAACAACGTGAAGCGACACGAAAAGAAAAGGCTGAGCGCGCACGACTGGAGAAGAAATGGGCCGAAGAGCGTAGCAAGTTGTCTGGTCAAGTAGATGCCGCTCGTAAGAACGTCGCACGACTGGAGAAAGATGCTACCAGGAGGGAAGCAGAGATGGAGCGGGACGCCAATAGAAAAACGGCCGAGAGGGCTACCTCAGGGGCTGCATACCAGCAACAGGCGAACACGGCGGCGGTGGCAGAAAGCAACCGAGCACGAGCCGAATACAAGGTGCTAGAGGAGCGTGTAGAGCCCGAACGGGCTGGTAGGGAGGCTAGGAATAGTGACGCACCCCGGAGAGCGAGCAGGGAACCCGGGAGGTCGTTCAGCCCGACAACTACCCACTCCGCCTGGACCCCGACACCACACACGACCTCTCGCCCTGCCAACTCCAACTACTCGAAACCCTCCGGGTTTGCCATGCAAGAAAGAAGGCCCACAAAAACAACGCGACCAAAGTGAACGAAAAGGTCAGAGGAGAGGAGAGTGGCAGGCACAGAAACACGAAGGAGAAACCGGCCGGATAGAAGGGCACAGGGAAAATGGAGAATATGAGAGGAATTAGTAGGATAGTGAGAATGAGCACAAAAGTTACCGAGTGGAAGACGTTCCTTGATGAGGGCGACAACGACGATGGCGGGACTGGACCATGGGTTATGTGTGTGGAGAGCAGAAAAGCCACGCACGAGAGCTTAGAAGTGATTGGTGACTTACTGTCCTTTCAGTGGTAGCAATAATGATATGGTCGCTGTTTGGTCTGAGACCCAATTCAAAAATATAATCGCAGAACGAAATCTTAAACACGCTCACAGCTCGTAGTAGGCCATGATAACGGCACTAGAAGCCAGCAGCATTACGATGGGGCTCGGGATTTCCGACATCAAATGGACGCCGGTACTTTTAGATTCAACTGCAGGGTTGTGATGCAATCCATTCGGCGATACCCGTTCTACAGCAATGAGAAGATAAAGGCGTTTCGCTCACCCCAATGGCCAAAACCAGTCTCCTGGACGCCGAACATGGCACAAAAACCAGTTGTTTTTGCGTATGTGCTCTTAACGTGCCAATTGTCCTCTGAACTGACTCGTTTTCCACAGGGTTATGGGTGCGACCGGTACGGGTATGTTGCCCCTTCCGATAGCATGTTTCGTCCTGACGCTAACCTGGCTTTCTCTTTTACTATTCGTTTTCTAGGAAAGTCAACGGTGAGTGCTGGTGAGGTTTGTCAGACACAAACTTACGTTCGCCACATGTAGTTCATCCGTCTACTCACCAACGACGATACAATCCGCATCGGTCACAATCAAGATTCCGAAACCTCTAGCATCCAAACAGCCAACTATGTCGATCAGGCGACCGGTCACCATGTCATGCTCATTGACACCCCGGGCTTCGACGACTCTAGGGAGGGCATCACTGATACTGACATTCTCCAACAAATCGTAGATTATCTCGAACCGGAGAGTGGGTGAGTGTTTTCGTTTAAATACCCTCGTCGGATTTCTAATTATTGGAACCATGCAGGAAGAGCCGGAAGCTCAACGGTCTGATCTACATGCACCGGATTTCGGACCCCCGAGTCGGCGGTGTCTCACGAAGGAACCTTCGAATGTTCCACTCGCTTTGCGGAGAAAAGACCCTCGCTAATGTTCGTATCATTACGACGAACTGGAGCCGCGTCACAGAGGAAGAAGGAAAACACCGAGAGGCTGACTTGATGACCGGCGCCTTCGAACCTCTCATTGAAGCCGGCGCACGGATGCATCGTCACATGGGCACTGTTGAATCTGCATCCCATATCATGTCGGAGCTCATTCCGCTCGAGGCGGTCACTACCACAGTCCAGGAGGAAGTGCAGGCTGGCATAACCCTGGCAGCCACAGGTGCTGGCCAGGTGCTCACGGGAGATATGAAGGAGCTGCAAAAGAAGCACGAGCAGAAGATGGCTGAGCTAAAAAGGGATATGGAAATAGCAGCAAAGAAAAGTAACGAGGCGTTACGAGCGGAATTCGAACTTCAATTCAAGGCCCTGGAGGAGAAATTAAAGCGTGTGGATGTCGACCGGGCTAAATTGGAGAAGACGCTAGAGGAACACCGCGAAGAGAAACGAAAAGCAAGGGCAGAAGAAAAGGTTGAGCTCGCACGACGGGAGAATCAGTGGGCCGATGAGCATCGCATGTTACTTGCTGAGGTAGCTGCCACTCGTGAAACCGTGAAACGATTGGAGAACGACGCTGCTAAGAGACAAGAAGAGTCAGAGCGGCAAATCGCTCACGCCAAGAATCAATGGGCCAGCGAACGTAGCAAAATGTTGGCTGAATTAAGTGCCTATCAGAAAAAGGGACAACAACGCTCTAGTGCCGTGATTCTGTGCGTATACTTTGTCTGCTTGGGATGATTCTGAGTCCACTGAAAATAAACTTAACAGCGTTATGGGCGCGACTGGCACAGGTACGTACATGTGTGCCGATGGTAAGTGGTCAGAGCTGATTGTATCAATCCCTGTGGCAGGGAAATCGACTGTGAGTGCTTTCAGAGTTCGCCTCTGTGATTTTATCTTTCCTGCCACTAGTTCATCAATCTTCTTACTGGCGGCGATGAAATTCGCATTGGTCACAATCAAGAATCCGAAACGTCTCTCATTGAAACGGCCAACTACATTGATCAGGCGACAGATCGTCATGTCATGCTTATCGATACCCTTGGCTTCGATGACTCCAGGGAGGGTATCACAGATACAGACATTCTCCAGAAAATCGTAGATTATTTGGAACCAGAGAATGGGCGAGTATTCTCATCTGAAATCCCCATTTAAAATTCTCATCATCGGGACTATGCAGGAAGAGCCAGAGGATCAACGGTATCGTCTACATGCACCGCATTTCAGATTCTCGCGTCGGTGGTGTCTCGCGAAAGAACCTTAAAATGTTCCAGTCGCTTTGCGGAGACGAAAACCTTGCCAACGTTCGTATCGTTACGACGAATTGGGACCGTGTTACAGAGCAAGGAGGAAACTACCGAGAGGCCGACCTGAGGAACGGCACTTTCAGACGTCTCGTTGATGCCGGGGCGCAGATGCGTCGTCTTGTAAACACTGTCGAATCCGCGTCGCAGATCATGTCAGATCTCATTTTCCTCCCTGAGATAACGACTGCGATCCAGGAAGAAGTCCAGGCTGGGATGACTCTGGCGGAAACGGGTGCTGGTAGGGTGCTCATTGCAGAGATACAAGAGATGCAAAAGAGGTACGAGCGGGAGATGGCTGGGTTACGAATGGAGCTAGAAATGGCGGCGAAAGAAAGCAACCAGGCACTTCAAGCCGAATTGGAACTCGAACGCAAGTCCCTGGAAGCAAAAGTACAGCGTGTAGAAGACGACCGGACCAAGTTGGGGAGGACGCTAGATGAACAACGTAAAGGGCAACGAAACCGAGGGGAAGAAGAAAATGCTGAGCTCGTGTTACTGAAGAGGCAATGGGCCGAAGAGTGTCGCGAATTGTCCGCTCAACTAGATGCCGCTCATGAAAGCATCTCACGATTGGAGAAAGATGCTGCCAAGAGGGAAGCAGAGATAGAGCAGCGAATCGCAGAGGCCAATAGGAAAGCAGCCGAGCTCACATGGCGCGAGAGAGTTGCCACAAGGACTGCATACAAGCGACAGACGAGCACGGGGGCAGAAGAAAACAATCGGGCACGAGCCGAATACAAGGTCCTGGAGGAGAAAATACAACTTGTAGAGGGCGAACGGGCCAAGTTGAAGGGGAAGCTAGACGAACAACATGAAGTGGCACGAAAAGAAAAAGCTGAGCGCGCGCGACTGAAGAAGCAATGGGCGGAAGAGCGCTACGAGTTGTCTACTCAACTAGATGCCGCTCATGAAAATGCAGCGCAGCTGGAGAAAGGTGCTGCTAAGAGGCAGGCAGAGTTAGAACGGCAAATTGCTGATGCCAATGGGAAAGCAGCAGAGCTCATTGAACACGAGAGGACAGCAGCAAAGGCTGAGTACGAGCGACAGGTGAATCAATGGGCCAGCGAACGCAGCACAATACTGGCCGAACTAGCTGCCGCACTTGAAAACGCGACACAAATGGGCGTTGTCACAGAAATCGCAGGCGTCAAGTTGCCATTTTCACCACTAACTACTTCCCCGGAATCACCCTCGTTCTCGACGAATCCAAGTTTGTCAGTGCGTTTGCCTACTCCTGGGAATCAAGGGCCTCCCAGCTCACCGGGACGATCGTCAAGGTCTCCTACCAGCTCGCCCAATTTCTCGATTTTGACGTCCCCTCATTCATTGTTGGAAAAGGACTTGCCGTCTATTCAAGTTCTGCAGGTTGCTCAACCCTTTTCTTCTCTACCCTCAAAGTCGTTGATGCGAAACCATTCAAGTATCGTTCCCCCTGTCCCAGATAAACCCATGTCCCCGCCACCTGCGTCTTTGATACTTGCTTCAAAAGCTACACTAGCGACAGATCACCAGAACGTATTCACAGACGCACTTTTCTACACGCAACAACTAGACGAAAAATCTTCTGAGCCTCCGCGTCGTGTACCCACAACCATTTCCGAAAAGTCTGATTCAACTTCTCTATCAGAACCTAACTGGTCGTCAAACTCGCCACTCTCGGGCGCATCCTCTCCTCAACCACCACGAGGTGGCGTAGTCTCAGAGCCCTCGCTTAGCGGTTCCCGGATTGCGCTTGTTGGTCGTAAGCCTTCTGGTGAACGTGCTTTGACGGGTAACGGTTCACACCTTCGCAAGGTGCCCGACAGTGACACTGACACCATGTCTGACCATGTTGAAGCCGAAGTCGTCCCAACGTCGAAGAAGGCTCAACTGGATGACGTGAACGTGGATGCGCTTGCCGCCCTGTCGTTTTTGGATACTGACACGCCTGTCGCTCCCGCACCCAGGGCAAGCAAGTCCCCTATGAATTTGCCATCTTCACGCCCTCAATCACCCGCAGAGGGGGAGAATTCGACGATTTCTGAGGCTTCAGACAGTGTCGGACAGTACAAGTCAACGTTCGCGCCCTCCAAACTTGCGTCTCACAGCTTGACCAAAGCATTCACGCCGCACGGTTTACTCTCTGCAGGCATCCAGGATAGACAAGACCGGTCCGCAAAACGGCAAGAAGGACTTGCGCGTGAAAATGGTGCCTCCTTGATTAATGTTCCCAACAAACCCCCACCGCCTCAGACTGGTCTTCTTGGGGCGATCACAGCGCACGAACATGAGCGCAAGCGCAAAGGTGGCGTTGGTGCGGCCTTGACGGAACGCGAACGGGAGAAAAGGCTCGCCGAAGATCGCCAGCGGAAACTAGATGAGCTCCAGCGTCAACAATTAGAGATGGGTCAGTCTGGCATGTTTGGTGGCCAATTCCCGATGGGTATGAACCCCATGATGGGAAACCCGATGATGACTGGAGGTTTCATGGGGTATCCAAACATGATGTCGGGCCACGGCAGCCAGCCGTATATGTCTGCAGCACAGCAATCGGCACAGGCAGCCTATCAGCAAGCTATGATGGCATTCTCGACTGCTGGTGATGGTATGGGCGGTCCATCACCTATCACCCCCATGATGACAGGAGGCGGGATGGGTTTTGATCCTCGGATGTCAATGATGGGAATGCCCATGACGGATCCAGGGATGCCGATGGGGGGTATGGGAATGATGGGAGGGATGGGGGGTATGGGAATGCAGATGACAGGCGGCTTTGACTCGCGATTCTCTGGCGCCATGGATGACTTGCGGCCACCTGGCGCTCTCGGCGGCCAATCTCAGCCTGGTAATCACTCGTCGTGCAATAGCTCTGCTGGACAAGGGTCCCCGGCTGGACCACGCCCCGTGGATGCGCCCGAACGTTCTCGCGACAGTCCAAAACATTGAAGGTTGCTTTCGTGATAGATGGTGTGGCACTTTGTCTTTCAAGATCTCATGACCTCGATTGCTCGTTTTCGCTTGGTATGATGTTTTCGGTGTCATGGACGTTCGGCGCTCATCTCATTTTAATTTCTGCATTGTCATATCATACTCGGTCAGTCAGTACCTCGTAGTTCATCAGCAAACCGTGCAAAACCTAGCGACATCTCGTGACCATTGGATTAGTCGGACTTCCTAGCCAAGTCTTGGTTCCGTGCCAAACTCGATCGTACCTTTTGCAAGGTCTGGCTAGATACAGTTGATGAGAGTTGGAGCCCGGCGGGAAATGATTTGCTGAGGCTAGTCTACCTCACATCGCACGCTCGTGTTCGGCTTCCACCGTGACGCGTGCAGACCTAGTGCCGTTGCACCTACCCGCACGCATGTTTGCCGCCGCGTGTCCCTCAGCATCCAGACCAGGTCGGTCATCCGCGAGGACAGGGTCGAGATGCGGGACTCGCCAACGGCCATTACCGTGACCAATGTGTATCTCCCAACGCTGCTTGCCCATATTCAATAGCGCTCATCTCGCAAACTATCAAACGAATGCCACATCAGGGTCCCAGTGACTCTGGATATGTATAAAAACGTTGTATTCGCCATGCATCAACATGCGGTGTGCATCAATCATTGATTAATATCTAGGGTTCAATGCGACGTAATCCGTCCGACGAGCGTCTGGCCTACAGCAACGTCACGCTGTGCAGACTCGCGACTTGCTGCAGAAGATAAAAGTGTTTCGCTACCCCCAACGACCGAGACCAAACTTCTCCAGCCATGGCGAGCCGAGTGCGTAAATCAGGGCCAAATGTAGTTTCATTTGCGTACGTGGTCTATGTGCTAATTATCCTCTCGAACTGATTCGTCTGCCACAGAGTCATGGGTGCGACTGGTACGGGTGCGTTGACCTTTCCGATTCCAATGGTATGTTTTGTTCTGATGCTTTGACATTCGTTTCCAGGAAAGTCAACCGTAAGCGCCAGTGAGATTTCATAGGCATAAACTCACGCTCACTGCACAGTTCATCCGTCTGCTCACCAACGACGACAAGATTCGCATTGGTCATAATCAAGAATCCGAAACGTCTCTCATCGAAACGGCCAACTACATCGATCGAGCGACAGGCCGCCATGTCATGCTCATCGACACCCCGGGCTTCGATGACTCCAGAGAGGGTATCACAGATACAGACATTCTCCAGAAAATCATAGATTATTTGGAACCAGAGAATGGGCGAGTTTTCTCATTTGAAATTCCCGCTTAGGATTCTAATCATCGGGACTATGCAGGAAGAGCAGGAAGCTCAACGGTATCATCTACATGCACCGCATTTCGGATCCTCGAGTTGGTGGTGTCTCGCGAAAGAACCTTAAAATGTTCCAGTCGCTTTGCGGAGATAAAAACCTTGCCAATGTTCGTATCGTTACGACGAACTGGGACCGTGTCACAGAACAAGAAGGAAGATACAGAGAGGCTGACCTAAGGAATGGCGCTTTCAGACGTCTCATTGATACCGGGGCGCAGATGCGTCGTCTCGCAAACACCGTCGATTCCGCATCGCAGATCATGTCGGAACTCATTCCCCTCCCTGAGATAACGACTGCAATCCAGGAAGAAGTTCAGGCCGGCATGACTCTGGCAGAAACGGGTGCTGGTAGGGTCCTCATGGCAGAGATGCAGGCGATACGAAGGAAGCACGAGCGGGAGATAGCTGAGTTAAGAAAAGAGTTGGAAACGGCGGTGAAAGAAAGCGACCAGGCGCTTCGAGCCGAATTGGAACTCGAACGCAAGGCCCTGGAGGCAAAAGTACAGCGTGTAGAGGACGACCGGGCGAAACTGGGGAAGACACTAGATGAACGACGTGAAGGGCAACGAAAGCGAGGGGAAGAAGAAAATGTTGACCTTGCACGACTGGAGAGGCAATGGGTGGAAGAGCGCCGCGAGCTACCCGCTCGTGAAAATGTCGCACGACCAGAGAATGATGCTGCCAGGAGGGAAGCCGAGATAGAGCGGCGAATTGCTGACGCCAATAGGAAAGCGGCAGAGCTCATAGAACACGAGAGGGCTGCTGCAAGGGCCGCATACGAGCGACAGACGAATATGGCGGCAGAGGAAAACAATCGAGCACGAGCCGAATACATGGCCCTGGAGGAGAAACTAAAGCGGGTGGAGGCCGAACGGGCCAAATTGGAGAGGACGCTAGACGAACGACATGAAGCAGATCTGAAAGAAAGGGCTGTGCGCGCGCAACTGGAGATGCGATGGGCCGAAGAACGCCGCGAGCTGTCCGCTCAACTGGACGCTGCTCATGAAATCATCGCACGATTGGAGAAAGATGCTACTAAGAGGCAAGCAGAGTTAGAGCAGCAAATTGCCGACACCAATAAGAAAGCGGCAGAGTTCATAGACCACGAGAGGGCAGCAGCAAATGCTGAGCGCGAGCGACAGGCGGATCGATGGGTCGGTGAACGCAGCGCGATACTGGCAGAACTAGCCGCCGCACGTGAAAACGCGACACAAATGGCGAGCAACGGTACTAAGAGGCAAAGAGACTTGCCACGGGAAATACCAATCATGATTCAGAAGGAAGTCCAGGCTGGCATGACTCCGGCAAGAGCGGGTACTGGTAGGGTGCTCACGGAGGAGGTGTGGGAGATGCAAAGGCGATACGAGCGGGAGTTGGCCAATTTAAGAAAAGAGCTGGAAACTGTGGCAGCGGAAAGCAAGCGGGCACTGCAAGCCGTATCGGAACTCGAACGCAAGGCCAGGGAGGCAGAAATACAGCGTGTGGAGGGCGACCGGACCAGGTTGGGGGGAACGCTAGATGAACGAGGTGACGCGCAACAAAAAGAAGGGGAAGAAGAAAAAGTAGAGAGCGTGCAACTGGAGAAGCAATGGGCTGAAGAGCGCCCCGAGTTACCCGCTCAAGTAGATGCTGCTCGTGAAAACGTGGCACGACCGGAGGAAGATGCTGCTGAGAGGCAAGCAGAGATGGACTGGCAAATTACTGACGCCAACTCGGCAGAGCACGAGGGAGCAAAGGCTCCGGGTCGACAGGCGAATCAACGGACCGGCATATTGGCCAAAATATTTGGCAAGGCGCGACACAATCAACGGCCAGCTCTGATGCGAGAATAGAAAGGCCTTCAGACTGCTCGGTACGTCAATTTTCGACAGTAGTCGCCTTCGTAGGATGTTCCCTTCATGTTTGTGTGTTGACTCCATTACATGTACGGTTAACAAGAGTAGAAGCAAATGATTTGCCGGCTTCACTGCGGCGTATGAGTGGATTAGCATTATATTTAGCGATGGGTCTACAAATTCTGTCCGTACAGAGCTTACAACAAGATCCTTCATAATGAAAAATAAATGCATTCTAGAGCTACATCAAATGAGCGGGTAGTGTTTTTGATAATCTCGTGCGCGTGGAGCGGGTTGTAGGACTGTCTGCGCCACTTTCAATGTCTCTAGGAGATGATGTGAGTGGCATCATCGAAAGATGTCTCGTAGCTCCCTTGGACGACAACACGTCTGCGGCGCTGAGTCCGGAACTAGGGTACTGATTTTGAGCATGCATTGGTGAGGGTATAGAATATGAATAGGACGATGGTGTTTGAAGAGAAGATGTAGAAGTAGAAGGACAAGAAGTCAGCAAGGGCCGCAAGTCAGCTCTGCTACCGTGTTTGAACGCGGGAAGGGATTGGTGTCGAGTGGCCACAGACGGGATCGAACGGAAGGGCCGCGGTTCAGTATGCGGCAAAGGTGGCATTGTCGGTTGGCGCCGCGGTGGTTCGGGAAGGGTCAACCGACGCTGGGACTGCGGAAGTGACCGACGAGCCTGGACCATTGTAGGCAACACTAGGGGTCGAGATGGGCCACCTCCATCAGAGTTTGACTCCTGTATTCTGACAGCATCTTCCGTCGCCCAGGAAAAGGGATCAACAGGGCTCATTTCAGGATCAAGAGAGCGGTGCTTTTGGGGATTGGGCTCCACAACGACCGGAATGCGAGACTGGAGGTAGACTACGACTGCGAAATAGGTCGAGTAAAAGACCACTGAATTTCACGTGAACATCCACATGCCTTCGATGATGAATAGTTGATGGCTTACATATCGCAGGTATGATCCAACAAGCGATTAAGGTATAGACACCAATCAGTTGACAGACGCCAATGTCATCTGGGGCTAGCATGATGGGTCAAGGACATGTCAAGGGACGGGAAAATCATAGACCTACTTTGGTCAGGGCATTTGACTTTTGGACTCCACACGGTACCGGCCGTAGCTGAGCCTATCACGCGTAGGATTAAATATAATAGATTTTTCTGCCGAGAACAGGTACATACCGACTTGCAAGACGAATAGAAGGAGCAAACGCGCCATGTCCAGCCAAATACGAAATTGCACTAGGATACTGAACACACATGCTCAGAAGTTGAGCTAGACTGAATAGGACGGAGACTTACAGCACGGGCAACATGAGTAGTGTAACGGTGTTCGTGATGACGAAGAGGGTCATCAACGATTCTAGATACAAATCAGATATGAGACGTGAGTGGAGGAACGAGGCGTACGACTGATACGATCAGACATGCTCCACCGCGCGTACATCTCGGCACATAACAGGACGAGCCACAGAAAGCTAAACAGCATCATGCATACTGCAAGACAATGAGAGGTGAGAGTGAGTATCATAAAAGGCACTCACTGAATATGCCTGCACGGATTTTGAAGAAGAATGGGAAGGACTCCATGGTGCAAATTGAAAGATCTCGCTGAGACCACGGGCTGACCAGCAACCTGAAGAGAGGGAAAGGAAGGGAGTCGTCGAGTCGATTCGCATGCCGCGTAGTTTATATGACTTGTGGTGCAGACAATTGTGCTTTTGTTCCGCATCGGTAATTATCCCAATCTGGTTAATTAGCCCCTGTGAAAGTATCCATTCACCGAGATTTGGTTGGACCTGACACTTTGAGCCTCGCTTTTTTCATGTTTCAGCTTGAGATGAAACTTTGAGCAAGCGCTGGATGACGCTGCAAGGCCATATCGGACACGACGAACTGTGTGTGTGAATTCCGAACCTGTTCCGAACAACCTCGGTCGAGCCAGCGTTGCTCTTCTACCGCCACCAGCCTCGACAGCGCTCGTGGATTGCGGAGGCTGCCACTGATTTCACTTTTCAGTAATGTCTACCTCACTCCGACAAGGTTCAATTCACCCTTATTTGCGCCGAATAAGACTCGCACTTCTATGCTTCTCCGTAGGCGCCAATGCGTTTGTTGTTTCAGTGGCTGTAGGCTCTGTACTGACGCATCTCACCCGCCAGAATATGTGCAGGGGGTATTTTCTGCTTCCCGATCATTTCACCAGCATTGGTGAGCCACTTGAAGTTCACTCAGCCACAATTGACCACCGTCGCCCTTGCGTGCGCTTTACATCCACTATGTTCCTTATTCGCTTACTCATTTACGCCCCAGTGGCCTGATGGGACAATATCCCTTCGCGGCTTTCGTCGGCAGGATCGTTGATTACTACGGCGCATGGACGTGCTCTGTGATATCAGCTTGCTTCTACTTTTCTGGCTTTGGCCTTTTCGCCAACGAAATCTCCAAGTCACCAGACAACGTCACCCAGCCCTCAGCCTCCACGTTTCACAACCTCGTCATGTTTTTCTTTATGGCTGGCTTGGGTACCGTGTGCTCGTGCGTACACCGAGTCTTTTTGCGGCTGTGCGTGCACTCACGTTATCTTATCAAACCAGTCACTTTTCATCCGTTTTCGCTGCTTCCAAGAATTTTCCAAACTATATTGGAGTGTCAGCCGGAGTGAGCATGGCCCTTCTCGGTCTCTCACCCACATTCCTCTCCATCATAGCTTCTCGATATTTCTCGCACCCCGATGGCGAAGTCGATGTCACCAATTTCCTACGATTCCTTGCTCTATTATGTGGATCGGTTCACCTCATAGGAGGGTTCACTATGCATGTCGTACCCTCTGCACCCAGTGAAGAACCGAAATCTGCGATCCTTGCGAATGACCCAGAAGTACCAGACGAACGCACCGCGCTACTTCCGCACAAGACCAATGGGAATGGCGATGAGCCGGATCAAGTTCAAGTTGATGTTGTGCCCGTTCCTGACGAACCTCTAGAAGTAAAAAGCAGTGCGTCGAGTCTACTGTTGGACCGCAATTTTTGGGCCCTGGTTTTCATTGCATTTGTTGTTCTCGGCTCTGTAAGTCGGGGCTTTGACACATTTATGCCGGTTCTCATTGATGCACTGATCAGTGCGAGATGGTCATTTCCAATATTGGTACCATTGTTCTCTCCCTTCCAAGCGGTCTCTCCTTTGTCGACACCTCTTCCCCTGCTGCCGCGGCCGCAACTCAAGTCCGCTTGCTCTCCATTTTCAATACGCTCTCACGGCTTCTTATGGGCTCTCTAGCGGACATCGTCTCGCCTGTGCCCTCCCGGACTATCGACGGAACCCGTAGCTTCTTCAAGAAGCATCGCATAAGTAGAATTGTATTCCTTTCGCTCCCCACGGCTCTCCTCGCTTGCACCTACGCTTGGACCGCTGTCGGCGTCAGTGACCAAGCAAGTCTATGGGTACTGAGGTCCGTCTCCCCTCTCTTGCCCTGATAAAATCTAACTGTGTTTGCTCCATGACCCCTTGTGCAGCGTTGGTGCAGGTGTCGCGTACGGCGGCACATTCACCATGATGTACGTCTCGTCTCTGTAGTGTTACACTGGTACTCACCTCCCCACCCAGCCCCTCCCTCGTGTCCTCCGTTTGGGGCCTGCCCAATCTCGCACGCAACTATGGCATCATGATGTATGCTCCCTTCCTCGGCACGCCTACCTTTTCGTACCTCTACGCCTTCATTTCTGACGCCCATGTCGCCGACGCAGAGGCGGGAGCCGATTCGGACGGAGTGTGTCGCGGACCGGCATGCTGGACGCTCACGTTCCAGGTGAGCGCCCTGAGTGCGGCACTGGCGTTTGTGGCATCACTGTATCTCTGGCGCGCGTGGAAAGGGCGGGTGTGAGGACCCCAGCCAATCTTGCAAAATTTTACGTGTCTATCAATCTGGTGTTATAATCGTCGTGTGTGCATATACATAATTGTTTTGTCCGGTCAGTGTGTTGGGGAAATGCAAGATGTCAGCATAAATGTACAACGGCTTCTACACACTGAATTGCATCGACATCACGCATCTGCCCAGATACTGGTTGCAACATCCCTTACAAGCTCCAGCTTCCGCTTCATATCCGCCGCCGTGAGTAAATTGCCGTCCTGATGAGACGCAAACCCGCACTGAGGAGACAGGCTGATCCGTTGCAATGCTTTCTCCACAGTTTCTCCCGCGGCGTTCGCTACGATCCGTGCCGCTTCGAACACGCGCTCTCTCAGCCGTTCCTTGTCCTCCAGCTCAGGGAATTTACTCGTGACCAATCCGAGTACGAGGGATGTCTGCTTTGGGAAAAACTTGAGCGGTTCAAACGTGCCTGTACCATGGGGACAACCACGCATCAGCAACTCGAGGGCAAAAGACAAGGATAACACAAGGACACACCGGCGCGCGGGGTGTCGTATTCCAAATAGAAACAGTCCACGTTCACATGGTTGAACAGTTTCTTCGCGATCACATCATACCCCCCTTCCATAAAATGGACCGAATGCCTGAAATTTCCTCGGCAGAGGTGCAGACCGACAAAGATGTCTTGCGGTCGCTCTGCGACACAGTCGTTGTAGAGTCGGATGTATGCATCGAGGAGCGTATCCGCATCCTCGCCGTCGTCCTCGAGTCCCTTGAGAAACGTGGCGTCGCAAAACAACGTGAAGAGGGGGCCGTCGATTTGGACGTTACGGCACCCCGCGGCGTACAACACCGCGAGCTCCCGTCGGTAGGCAGTCGTGATGTCAATGAAGAATTCGTCGCGACCACTGCACACCCCAGGCGCGAACGCACGTTTCCCTGACCACTTTCGTGAGTCATCCAAACACCGAGAAGGAGAGCACATACCATGATGCATATGCAACCATTCTGGAGAGGCTATCGTCATTTTAATATTTCTGATCTCGCCGGGACAGACCAGTTTCTTGGTTGCCTCGAATTGATGGACATAGCCTGATTTGACGTGTCTTATCTTGCCTGTGCAGAGTATTACGCCCGCCGGCTTGGTGTCTGCAGAGCACAGTGCGCTCTCGTCATCGTTTGTGGTAAAAGCATGTACATCAGGAAGGTAGGGCTGTCATGCGATAAAATTTAGTTGGGAATAGATGGCTCCATACGAAAGTTACTCTGAAAACATCCAACGGTGGACTGTGAACTTCTTCAGCAGGTATCAACTTTATGTTGCCTATAGTAGCATACTGTAAATAGCCGTACCTTGAACGCCCTCCAGGTTTTCAAAGAATCCATAGTAAAACCTTGACATTTCACATAATCATCAGTTGAATCTGACGATGTCCATCCTGATAACGCATACATGAATCGTCTGGGTACACTGTCAACATTGCGTACGCCAGCCATGAAATCACCGACCTGTATTCGCCATCCGTGAATGACTTTATCCCCACTTCTCGTTGGAGATTGACTGCCTCGACGATTGCCCTGTCTTCAACCTCCCGGAGCTGCTCCTGAGTCACCCCTTTTTTGTCAAACATTTTGCGTGCTTCAAGGAGGTATTGTGGACGGAGCAAGGAGCCAATATGCTCGGCACGGAAAGGGGGTGTTTGCTTGGACACCATGTTCAGAAGAATGAACGGGGATCAGAGTTCGATCCTGTGGCACCCATAACCGACAGAGCGACACTTTATAAAAGGTGCAAAGCTCTGAACGGTAGCAGGTTACCTTCAATTGCGTTGTTCAGCGTCCACACCCATTTTGATTCAGTATTCCAGCCGTTGGCGCGTGCCATCGCGCGCATAACGGAACGTCCGGGCGAATCGAGGCGCGATCATTATTGTTCGTCGTGGTAGTTCCTGTAGATCACAAACAGCTGCTGGAAAAGAACGAGTTGTTGCTGTAACGAGCAGAGAAGGTCCCGGGCGCGGCGTTGTGATGACTTGGCAAATAACAGAACAGTACCTGGCCAAGACAAGGCCGGTAAGGCGTGGCGACGACGACAATGGCAGCGAGGGTATTTCCACCGTCGGATAGTCTTTGGTTCCGCACCGACTCGGCTATGCTCAATCATTACGATTGCCAGAGACAGGTGAAGTTCGTACTCCAACACTCTAATAGAGTCTGAGATCAACCGTACGCCTAGATATTTCAAGCCCTGCTCAAATATCCTACGAAGAGAACTACTGTTGAAAATTAACTGAAGGCTTTTCTATTCTCGCGTTGGCGGCGTCAGAGCTGGGTGTTGATTCTGTCGCGCTTTCACGCGGAAGGGTGATATCTTGGCCAATATACTGGTCCGTCGATTCGCCTGCTCTGGTTGCCTCTTGGCAGCATCTTCCTCCAGCCGCGCCACATTTTCACGAGCAGCATTTAGTTGAGCAGATAGCTCGCGGCGTTCTTCAGCCCACTGCTTCTCCAGTCGCGCGAGTGCTGCCTTTTCTTCTTCCCTTTCCTTTCGTTCCGCTAACGCCCTCTCCAATTTGGCCCGGTCGTCCTCTACACGCTGTATCTCTGCCTCCATGGCCTTGCGTTCGAGTTCCAATCCAGCTCGCAGTGCCCGTTCGCTTTCCGCTGCCACAGTTTCCAACTCTTTTCTTAAATTGGCCATCTCCCGATCATACCGCCCTTCCTCCGTGAGTACCCTGCCAGCACCCGCTTCCGCTAGAGTCATCCCAGCCTGGACTTCCCCCTGGATCATGGTTGGTATCACGTTGAGGTGGATGGGTCCCGACATGATATGCGATGCGGGCTCGACATTGGGATGGTGCATCGACATTTCTCTTGGCCTCTTAGTTGCATTGCCCGCCATTTGTGTCGCGTTTTCACGTGCGGCAGCTAATTCAGCCAGTATCGCGCTGCGTTCACTGGCCCATTGATTCGCCTGCCGCTCAGCTTTTGCTGCTGCCCTCTCTTGTCCTATAAGCTCTACCGCTTTCTTATTGGTGTCAGCAATTTGCTGCTCTAACTCTGCTTGCCTCTTCGCAGCATCTTTCTCCAATCGTGCGATGCTTTCATGAGCGGCATCTAGTTGAGCAGACAATTCGCGGCGCTCTTCGGCACAGAGCATCTCCAGTCGTGCGCGCACTGCCTTTTCTTCTTTCAGATCCGCTTCACGTTGTTCGTCTAGCACCCTCTTCGATCCGGCCCGTTCGGCCTCTACACGCTTTAGTTTCTCCTCCAGGACCCTGTATTCGGCTCGTACTCGATTGTTTTCCTCTGCTGCCATATTCGTCTGTCGCTCGTATGCAGCCCTTGCAGCAGCCCTCTCGTGTTCTCTGAGCTCTGCCGCTTTCCTATTGGTGCCAGCAATTTGCTGCTCTAACTCTGTTTGCCTCTTCGCAGCATCTTTCTCCAATCGTGCGATGCTTTCACGAGCGGCATCTAGTTGAGCCGACAGCTCGCGGCGCTCTTCGACCCAGAGCGTCTCCAGTCGTGCGCGCGCAGCCTTTTCTTCTTTTAGATCTGCTTCACGTTGTTCGTCTAGCGTCCTCTCCAATTTGGCCCGTTCGGCCTCTACACGCTTTATTTTCTCCTCCAGGGCCTTGTATTCGGCTCGTGCTCGGCTACTTTCCTCTGCCGCCATATTTGTCCGTCGCTCGTATGCAGCCCTTGCAGTAGCCCTCTCGTGTTCTATGTGCATTGCCGCTTTCCTATCAGCATCAGCGATTCGCTGCTCTGCCTCTGCTTCCCTCTTGGTAGCATCTTCCTCCAATCGTACGATGCTTTCACGAGCGGCATCTAGTTGAGCAGACAACTCGTGACACTTTTCGGCCCATTGCCTCTCCAGTTGCGCGGGCTCAGCATTTTCTTCTTCCCTCCGTTTTCGTTGCCCTTCACGTCGTTCATCTAGCGTCCTCCCCAATTTCGCCCGGTCGTCCTCTATACGCTGTACTTTCGCCTCCAGGGCCTTGTGTTCGAGTTCCAATTCGGCTCGAAGTGTCTGGTCGCTTTCCCTCACCGCCGTTTCCAACTCTTTTCTTAACTCAACCATCTCCCGCTCGTACTTTTTTTGTATTGCCTGCATCTCTGCCATGAGTACCCTACCAGCACCTGTTTCCGCCAGAGTCATGCCGGCCTGAACTTCTTCCTGGATCGCAGTCGTTATCTCAGGGAGGGGAATGAGTTTCGACATGATCTGCGATGCGGACTCGACAGTGTTTGCAAGGCGATGCATCTGCGCCCCGGTATCAATGAGAGGTCTGAATGCGCCATTCCTTAGGTCAGCCTCTCTGTATATTCCTTCTTGTTCTGTGACGCGGTCCCAGTTCGTCGTAATGATACGAACGTTGCCAAAGTTTTTATCTCCGCAAAGCGACTGGAATATTTCAAGGTTCTTTCGCGAGACACCACTGAGTCGGGGATCTGAAATACGGTGCATGTAGATGATACCGTTGAGCTTCCTACTCTTCCTGCATAATCCCGACGATTAGAATCCTAACCGGGAATTTCAGATGAGAACACTCGCCCTTTCTCTGGTTCCAAATAATCTATGATTTTTTGGAGAATGTCTGCATCTGTGATATCCTCCCTGGAGTCGTCGAAGCCCGGGGTGTCAACAAGCACGACATGGCGACCTGTCGCCTGATCAATATAGTTGGCCGTTTCGATGAGTGACGTTTCGGATTCTTGATTGTGACCAATGCGGATCTTGTCGTCGTTGGTGAGCAGACGGATGAACTGTATGCAGTGAGCATGAGTTTATGCCTATGAAATCTCACCGGCACTCACCGTTGACTTTCCTGGAAATGAATGTCAAAGGTAAACATCAGAACAAAACATACTATTGGAATCGGAAAGGTCAACGCACCCGTACCAGTCGCACCCATGATTCTGTGGCAGACGAATCAGCTCGAGAGGATAATTAGCACATACAGACCACATACGCAAATGAAAGTACATTCCGCGCTGATTTACGCGCTCTGTTTGCCATGGCTGGAGAAGTTTGGTCTCGGTTGTTGGGGGTAGGAGGCTCAGCAAGTCGCGAGTCTACACTGCGTGACGTTGCTGTAGGCCAGGTGTCGTCGAATGGATTACGTCGTAAGATATCAATGAATGACTGGCGAACGCCGCATGTTGATGCATGCCGAACACAACGTTTTTATGCATATGCAGAGTCACTGGGACCCTGATTCAGTGGCATTCATTTGATAGTTTGCGAGGTGGGCACTATTGAATATAGGCGAGCAGTGTCGGGAGATATTGGTCACGGTTATGGCCGTTGGCGAGTCCCGCGTCTCGACCCTGTCCTCGCGGATGACCGACCTGGCCTGGATGCTGAGGCACACGCGGCGGCAAACATGCGTGCAGGTAGATGCAACAGCACAAGAACGGTGTGCACGCCTCACGGTGGAAGCCGAACACGAGCGGTAGACCAGCCAGCAAATCATTTGCTTCCGATGATTCTTCCCGGGCTCCAACTCTCATCAACTGTACCGACGATCCGACGCAATGGAGACCTGCGAATTACTAGCTTAAAGGCCCACTTTTATCTCGGGGGGCAAATGGCTTTCTGAGCTATCGACCCACCAATCACTTGCATCCTCGTGTCTAATACTAGGCTGTTCAGCACTCGCCTCTAATCCCTCAGTGGCTTCAATTAGTGTGTAGTCATCGGAACCCTGAGACATACTTGCATCCTAGATAAAAGATGCTCTCGACCCTGGCACCTCCTCGCCGCTGCTACCTCGGTCGTGACTCGCAAGGCTAGATACATTCCCTGTGATTCTTATCCTCCATCCCAATCGGTTCCCGCGATGTAATCAAAAGGGGCGCTGTATGGATTCCAATTAGATGTTCCTGGCGCGTATAATCCTGTAGTACCCGAGAAGGAAGTTCCGATCTGAAAACGTCCTCCGCCGGTAGTTTGTGCTCCACTCCTTCACGCTGGGATTTCTGGGAATGCACCTCTGATCACTGGTAAATCATATTAGGGACCAGTCGCTGGAATTGAAGTGTAAGTCAATACATTTTCATCACCCAACTCGGGAATTCGTACGCTTTCATGGGGCGACGTGTTTCACAGGTGCTACTAATCTACTCGTGGACAAGGTTCGTTTTTACATCCGAATTAAATACGACATCTATCGCTTCATTGAAACATCTCTGAGAAAAAGGGCTCGTCATTTGGTGACTGATCCTCGTCATCGGACAAGGACGGGTGAGTAATTTGATGAGCCAAAGTCCAAGTTGTTGAAGAATCGCATCGAGGAAGGTCGACGTAACGCTGACCAGATGCCGCTGACCCATCATGAATTCCAACCGTCCAGTTATGTTCGAATTATTGGTATTCAACATGGCTGTACCCTCAACCAAGCTCCCGCCCTCCTTCACTTTTTCTTCCCGCCAGTGTGTACTTTGAGAAAGCACGTCTTCCCATCCGACTCCAGAACGAGCCAACGATCTTGGACACACAGTGAAGATCCAAAATGACCAAATCCCTCCTGTTCACCCTCGTTTTCTTGTTCTGCCTCGTTGCAATACCAAGTCGAGCGCATGCGGAACCCGCGGCCGACCAGAAACATCTCTCACCCTTCGTCACCGACCACAACGGCGGTTCTGTCCAAGGACATGGCGCACACGAGAGGCGCAAACGTGGAGGGCGTCAACACACCTGGAAGCGTTGCAACGCCTCAGACCATCCCCACGATGGAACAGCGCCCACAAGCTCACAAGCGTCGACGAATCAAACGAAGAAATGGGGGCTGGCATGGGCGAATGGTGAAGCACCTTACCTTGCACACTTTGCCCGCCCGAAAGTCCGCTAGTCTGAGTGTTTGCTTTAGTCACATGCACATACGCTTATGATATTCCTAGTGTGTACACTTGGAGCCCGTCTCTGCCTTCCATGGCGTCCGATCTAAAATTGGAGGGTATCCCCATGCTATGGGGATGGAAACAGGTAGACGATTTCCAGCGTATGGTCGTCCGGGGGTATGCGACGAAAGTGATGGGGATGAACGAGTATGTCTACGATCTTGTTTGGGCCACGTTACTGATGAGTTCTTCCAGACCAAATGAACCGTCACAAGCAAACATGAGCCCCGCGGATGGTGTCGCATTGTGGAAGCAGTATATAGACCCGCTCAAACACCAAGGATACTATCTTATTTCTCCGGCGTGCACGAATGATCAAGCGGGACTTGATTGGACGAAAGCCTTTGTCGAGGGGTGCACAGGTTGCACGGTGAGGTCTTCATTCTGCTGCTGCTTTGGGAAGAGGTTGAGCTTTGCATGAATAGATTGATGCCTTCGCGTTCCATTTCTATGGTACAGACCCGCAAGCGTTCATTCAGTTCGCCACGACCCTCCATAACCTATACGGTAAACCTATATGGATCACTGAGTTCGCAGACCAGGTAGGTTTCAAGTTGGCCGTTCTCCGGTAAACTGACCTGATGCCTTCGTTGCCTGATATCGTAGAACTTTAGCGGTAGCGGCCCTCAAGCCACGATGTCAGAAATATATGGGTTTCAGAGTGTCGTGATCGCCTTTGTAGAGCAGACGCCGTGGATCGAGGCGGTCTTTCCATTTGGTCCGTCGGTTTTCCTTTGTGATGACGAGCCACTGAATTCTGCGCGTAGGAGTGATGCATGATATGCAGGGCGTGAATGAGGGAAACTTGCTGTTGACTGCGGACGGGTGGCCGACATCGCTGGCATATAATTATTTTGGTTGAGTGACATCGCCGGATGACAAGTGTGTACCTACTCTCGCTTTGTACCTGAACGACGTTCAATGTGTCGGAATCAAGTGCATGGTAACTTGAGACGATCAGCAATGGAAACTGTACACAAATCAGGACTGTGGCAAGTACCAGCGAAACGTATGAGCTCCTAGAGGGCTAACCCGGATAATCGGAGTCCAAGGCTGTCATTCGTTCGTATGCATATCTACACGCTAAAAGCACATTATTGCTAGAAGATCTCGAGGCGACTATCGAGCCTCCGAACGATTCAGTCGTCTCCCGTGCACCATAAAGCGAGGGTCACTTTGTCGCATCACAACACTGCGAAGCCGTGGCAGTGGCAAATAGAACTTCACGCTCACTCTGCGCAGATTTTTTGGTGCACAAATCGAACGTCTCTCGCTGACTTCCTGATTACAACATGCATGAATACATTAAAGCAAAATGAGTGTTGGGACGTCTCCTGAAACCTAAAATATGCCCGGAAGCATCCGCCATCTCACCTGCGTTCGCCATGCCTCCCATTCTTTCCCGAAGGCCTCATGGAGAATTCTATCCTCCCGCGTGCAGCGATCAATTATCACGAACGTCGCGACTCCAAGCACGACTCCCCACCCGATTCCCCACCAGGGAAACACGAAACCACACTCATTTGCCCACGCTCCCCTGCTCGCGTTTGCGATTGTCATACCAGCTAGCGCCATGATTCCGCCCGCATACGATGGATGTCGAACCAAAGTATACGGTCCGGCCGTAATGAGCTTGTGGTCTGGCAAGAGTGCAAGTTCGAATGTGAAAAAGGGTCCCAACTCTCGATAGCACCACAGGCGAATGACCATCCCGCAGAGAGTAAGGAGACAGCCGACGAGCGCGAGGACGCTGAAGGAAATTCGCTCTGCGCAGGTACCAGAGACGATGTCGTAAGCCGGCGGAAGAGCCCGCCGTGCGAGTGCAGACACGAGCTCCACGGTAGCCGGGGCGAAAGTAAAGCACTGCAGGGAGGTCAGGGCGTAGAGAAGGGGTTGATTTGAAAGTGTGCACCATCGTAAGCGGCCTCAGGAGGCCGTCTGAAGCCTTTTCTAGGACGGAAACCTTTTTCAGGCTGATCTTACTTGGCGGAGGATTCGGTTTGGCCATGCATATGCGCAGAGACACCGTGGTGGTGATGATGAGCACGATTCTCACAATGACGCTGGTCGTGCCGGGGAGATCAACATCGAGGGATGACACCATTAGAAAGAGTGGTAAGGATAAACGAGTGTGATGCTCTTACCGCGCTCCTGACTTATGACACTGGGGTTATTATATAGAGGCCATCAATGTGATTGGCCAAGTTAGCGAGCGAGGGGTTAGCGTAACTTAACTAGGGTCAGTGGGTGCCACTACCTTTCAACCGAGACGTTTGGCGACTACTGCATGATATCGTGACAGGCTCAAGCGGTTTCAATTTAGACGAACGCACCGGATCGTCAAGAATAAGATCTCATGGTGCATATTATAATCTTCCATTCGGAAGTGTGGGGCCACGGAGTCTAACTGGCGCCCTCAACGTTCGAGTATGGTATAGTAAGCTTGGAAGCGTTGTCCGTTCCATATGGTGGACCCACAAGGCTGAAAATATCCGATGGTGAATGACAGCTCTTTGGGTCCAAGTTTCTGCTTTCGGACTAATGTTAGCCGTGCCCATTAGATGGTCCCTGTGCATCTCTGTGGGGGTTCGTTCAATGCAGCTGATGAATCTGAGACCGGGTAAGGACCAGCTGACATAACACGTCGCGTCTCTTTTCAGCTTTCTCCTGCATGGCAAAGATATCGGCCTAGTAAGTGTTTCTTTTCAAACCAAAGTACTACCAGCCAACTCGATCCCAGCGAACAAGAACGCGAGGCAAACATCGCCCGCAACCGCGCGCTCTTGGAACAACTCGAGCTCAAGGATGCCGTCGCGGCCCTCAGCGTGCCACGCAAGCCGAAACCCGCACCAAAAGCGAGAGCGAAGCCCGTTCCTGCCGCGAAGAGGGTCAAGCACGAGCCTACGGAGGAAGCACCGCGTCGACAGAGCGCCCGTCTTCGGAAACCAGACGTGGTCGATCCGAACGAGACCCCCGCTCAGAAACGGAAACGTCTGGCCGGGGCTGCGGAACAGCGGAAGAAGGAAGAGGAAGAACGTATCTTGGCAGAGGAGCAGGCTCGCTCTGCAAAACGCCCAAGAGAACAGGATCTTGATCTTGGCGTGCTCACTGCACCCGAGAAGCCAAGTGATGACGACATGAACGCCTTACGGGCTTCGTTGCAAGCTATCACTGACAAGCCTATACCGAGAGGTATCGGAAATGTCGATGCTTGGGTGTATGATAGCGATAAACGCGCCGAGAAAGAGGCACGGGAACTAAGAGAGCGGCTTGGAAAGATGAAGGTCGTCTCAAGAGCCAAAGTAACTCAAGATCGGGTCTATAGTGCAGTATATCACCCCGAGCCTAGCAAGGATCTTATCTTCTTTGGAGGTAAATGGTCCATTCCCGTCTGTTACTTTCGTGACACCTTCATAGACAAGCATGGGCAACTCGGCATTTGGGATGCACGGGCCCCCCCTGAGGAAGTAGCAGACGAAGACGAAGATGTTTCCCCTGCGGACGAAAGTTCAGGGGTTAGATGTTGGCGTCTTCAGCTACATTGGCCCGCCACTGCCAAATCCTCGATATCATCTATCAGAATGGACCCAGTAGATTCGCATAGTGTGCGTCTGTTCTATTTTACCACATCCTCTTTCTCACTGTGTGCTGCAAGCTCTATACGACATCCTATGATTGCAGCGTGCGACATTTTTCTTTCGTTTCGGGCATTTCCCGCCAGATATACTCCTCTACGGACGTCCTGATAACTTCGCTGGACCTTATCCCTGCTGGGCACGAAATGTGGATATCCGATGCTGCTGGAGGTGTGACTCATGTGGACCTTCGTGAAGGACCAAGTCATGCTCGTTGGTACGGGCTATCAGATCAAAAAATAGGGAGTGTCAGCGTAAATCCAACTAGCCCACATTTAATCTTGACGGCTTCGAACAGCCGGTCTCTAAAGTAAGCAATCCGGTGTCTGTCCGCTGTGGGGATTGATTCCAAGCGCAGGATATGGGATACTCGAAAACTTGGCCACCTCGCGACCAAAAAAGACCCTTTATCACCTCGTTCTTCGAAAATGTCTTCTGACCCGCTCGAGTTCGACTTTGAGAGGATGCAAAAATTTATCGAGTCAAAGCAAGGGAGTGGTGCCCTTCGTGGTGAGTATGCCCACGGGAAGTCAGTCACCGCGGGGTATTGGGACCCCAGAGGGCGAAGTGTCGTGAGCACATGCTATGATGATACCTTGAGAGGTGAGCGTAGCTTCCGTGGTTCGCTGATTCGGTGCTGATACTATACGGATAGTTTGGGAGCTGGACGCAGGAAAATACGATTCGTCGCCCGTATTCCCCGCATTCACACCGTTCACACGTATAAACCATAACTGCCAGACGGTGAGTAGTAATGCATCGATGTTAGAACCCACGCTTAATGGTGCGCTCTAGGGACGATGGTTGACACCTCTTCGTGCCGTTTGGAGCCCAAATCCAGATGTCTACCCCCACTTCACGGTATGTAACACCCCCACGGGTGGGCGACGCTTTGCAATGACAAGCACATCCACCAGGTCGGGGCCATGGACCATTCTTTGCACATTTATTCCTGCAAGGTATGACTCGTCGTTCTCACTCACCATGTATTAATTCTTATTATCGTATGGGTAATTAGGGCGAACTCGTCGCCAAATTGTCAGACCCGTCGCGGTAGGTCTCCGCTTTCTCGGCATGTTTATGAACGATTGAACGCGCCTTGCAATAGAATTACTGCAACTCAGGCTGTCACGTGTTCGCACCCGAGGGTCGTCGAGCGGTGTGCGACGGGCAATGGGAGTGGGCGTTGCGTGCTGTGGGCACCGCCCGATGTGGAGTAACAAAGGTATTCCTGTGTCTATTGCATCAGCAATGTATCACGATGGTTCGAATGCTCATTTATCTAGCGTGAAACCAACTTGGCGAAGGCAAGGTAGTACGTTGAGGCTTAGTGACGAAGCTGGTGTCATTTTCCTCCTTTCGGCGGAATGGGCTCATCGTAAACGAATATGTGGTGCCCACCAACTGCTGTTATTCCGTTTTGACATTTCTTAGGGAAAATAGACGTTCAAATTTACTTGGGGATGCGAAAACGATGGCCTGTCACCACGAGCTTCGCAGGGGTAATAGGGGTATCTTGATTCCCAGACGTAGTGACAACTCGCATTGTGGGAGCATGTGGAGTAACTGCGATAGTACACTACTTTCGCCAATCAGATTGGTTAGCTCTCCAGTGCTGATGCCACTTTTCGCGCTGACAAGTAATTCGTCCGCCCACTAGCTCCAAGTTTCACGACTCCGCATCCCGGACGAGCGATCCGATTCTTATCGTTTCGTCCAACATCGTTTGAATGCATCCCTCCTCCCACGCGGTAGCGGCCTGGCATCATCAGACGTAAACACGAGACGCGCAACGCAAGAAAGACGCGACACAGCGCGCCCCAAAAACAACTTACTAGCACTTGAAATTGAAATCTCGAATGCATCGACCACATGTGCATCGTCCTGGAACCGAAAAAGACATGAGAAGCACGCCTAAGCGAGCGCGTAGAAACACCGCACATGTAATTTCTGAGCCGAACGCCAAGGCTCATGTGCTCGACGGTGAGCGCCCCATGGTCCGTCTTGAGTCGGTTCTCGATCACACCCAGGTTGTTGAACGCACAATACCAGGGCATGGACGCTGGCTGTTCGTATGGCACCTCGCCCGCAGTCTCGTCAGCGGTGTTGTCATCCTGGCGCATCATCACCGATAACAACTGGGGCAGACACGGGTTGGCGAGGTGCGTGTTGAATCGCTGCTGAAGTATCTTTGCCGTTTCGACCAGCCTTGCTCTTTCGCTAGGCGCCTTTAGCGGTTCGGTCATCGAGAAACGCAACGGGAGCAGCGTGTACGAGGAGATGATGTGCGTCCTTGGGTCGACGGGTGGTTTGAAGTAACGGTCGAGGGCGACGCTGAAAGCATCGAGGATGTGTGTTGGAGATGGATACACACAATGACAAGTATCACTTACACGGTCGCATCGGACGAGAAATCGAGCTCGGGCACAGACGCCAATTCAGGATTCATCTTGTACTGTGCCAAACAATGTGCGGCGTGGAATATCGTCGAGACGGAGACGCCTAGCTTCTTCGTCGCTGCAACGATCGCAGCCGTCTCGATCTTTGAAATGGATTTGCTGAGAAAGATGGGTGGGTCGGACATGTTCAATGGTCGAGATGGAGAAATGCTGATGCGAGGCTAGATGTGTGGTCCATGTCAGCACAAAGCGGCGAGAATTGGGTTTGAGACCGGACTTACAACGAACCGAGATTCCTGCTCGGCAAACACCTGCATGAGCTGCTTTCCGGCCGTTTCCCACTCTGGAGATGGTCCCCCCGTCGCACTCACCGGGTCCACGGGGAGATTCTTCCATTCTTCCAAAGGATCGATTGTGACCTCCATGCCCTCGCCAGATATCCATTCGCACATGAGGTTCAGTGCATGGAGCCCAGGGCCTCCATCAATGATGCTATGAGGACCGTGAAAGTACAGGCCATACACCTTGTTGTCATCCTCATCCTCGTTCGAGGTCGTGAGCAGGTAGACCTTCAAGAGTGAGACGGTCCCGTGTTCGTCCTTGTACGGGAGTCGTTTGAAATTCATTTCTTGCACAAATCCGGATGTGTTGAGCGAGGCCCCCCGATCCTCTACGGCGAAAGAAAGATCGAGCCAAGCGTTGCGATCAGCGGACGGAGTATACACCCATCGTGGAGATGCGATGCCCTCTACGGTGCATGCAATGATAGGACAGACAAAGCTAAGACAGAGACTCGACACCCGGCGTAACGAGGAAAACGCCATGCGCTTACCGAAGTTTGTCAAGCGCGCCACGAGCACGATCTTTGAGTTCATCTAGTCCCAGTGAGGAGGCAAATGTGAGACCCATGCAGATTTGACCGTCTCTGTAATCCAAAGTGTGTCATGGTTGTGTGACGATGCGGAACGGTGAAATACTTGCGCATCCGTGGAATTCCAATGTTTCTGAATGAAGAGCTCGGAGGCAACCATACGCCTGAACAAACCCGATGCGATTAGTCTGATGGTAATACTTGAAAGGGAAACTGACCTTGTATACACAGGAGGGTCACGACTGGTGTCAAAGACCCAGCTTTCCGGAACGGGGGTCATTTCTGTCACTTTGTCAATAGACTGGTAACTGATTTCACTCGATCTTTTAAAATCCACATCTTGATGCCAAATGAGTGACTCGATCTCGTGATGATGTACAGCCATGAGATCTTATCGGTCATCGAGAAGGTAGCCGGGAGTTGATTTTTGAAAGCCTCGAGACTAATTGAGGGATTGTTATCAAACAAACGAGTCAGCATGATAATCAACACTGCGTAGATACGAAGAGTACCCCCTCATGACTCGTCATCTTCGGAATGACTCGTCTTACGTCTTGCCGACTTTGCTTTCCTCCCCGGTGTCCTCGTCTTTTCCTTGTCCCGGATGACACCCCGAATGTCACCCACCAGCTCGTTCATCATCTCACCTCGACTTTCTTCTTCTACAGTAGAATCTGCACCAATCTCTGACAGTTTATTCAACACCTTGATTTCACATTCCCACACCTCCATAGCCTCAAATGTCGGCGTTTCGAGTATGAGCGGAATGTCTTGAACGCGAGGGTCCGATAGAATGTTGAGAAAGGCTGAAAGCCCGAGTGTACCCCTGGGAACGCATGGATCAGCGAGAGGCTGTATGATGGGTGACGACGCATGTACAATCCAATGTTCTCGTGCCGGTCCTTCTTTGATCCGAGGGGTGTCTTGGAATCGTTGAGGTGCATTCCACACAGGTATGACAGTCCGATTTGTTCGTCAAACGTCGCCACTGACAACAGCCGTCTAAACGAGCCGCGGGACCCATGTACACCTGGACTCACATGTTGCGCTGCCAGTTGTCAGATGCAATTTATAGAACGAGATGCGACTCACTTCCAGCCTGCTTTCGTAGAGATATCATAACCCTGTGTGGCATTCCACTCCGTCAGTCGCGTTTGGAATGATGTGACAAAGAACTCACAGCCGCATATAAATGACCTATCCATGACACCATCAGCAACTACACCACCAGAAACCGATTTGTGCACCCACATGTATCAAGGCACACGCCGACTCTCGTCTTATCCTCGACCTGCGCGATAATGTCTCGCAGTTCTGTAAACTGAGCACCTATGATATTCTTTGCACCCGACTGACAAGACACCATTATTCCCGGCTTGTCATTGACGGGAAACTCACCCACCATGTTCTCGATGACGGTTACCACGGACGGAACGTCTTTATGCGCCCTGTTCAAACACTGGGCGATGAGCGATATCGACGCGTCTTTTGTCGCATTGCCGACCGTCGACCCTGGGCTTTCCAAAGCGTGAACGACATGCCGCACCCACAGACGACCGGCGCTCACTGAAAGTTGTAATACACCAACCCGAGCCGTTCGCACCGCTCGAGATCGTCCAGAAAACACGCATACGACTTTTCCCGCTTCTCGCTGCGAGAGGACGTCATCCCCGAGCGTAGGCAGAGTGTACGCGGCACGCACGCGTCAGGGTTCCCCAGGTTGACGAGGTAGCTCCCGTGCGGGAGGACGTGTCTCGGGTCGTACCCGAACTGTGTCATCCGCGCCTTGAAGCACGCCACGTTGTCGGTCGTGAGCGGGGGCGACGACCATTTTCGCTGTGACTTGACAAAGAGCGCGAACGCGTTGGCTCTGCGTGCGTGACGTGTCAGTATGGCTGCGAACGTGGCGCAGGAGGCGACACACTTGACCCGTGCGGCGTTGACGACCGTGTTCTCCACGCCGCCCGCTGAGGAGACGTGTGCGCCCACTTTCCACGGCGTGGCCACGCGCGGGGCAAAGTCAGAGGGTGTCGGCGCAGGACGTTCGCCCTTGCGTGCTCGTTTTGAAGGCTTGGGATCGTCCTCTGTGTGGGGGTCTGCCCACAATACCAGCACGAGCAGACGTCGTCACTCACGTTCGGACTCGAGTTTAGGTTGGGCTGCTGCGGGTGGCCCTTTTGCTGCTGGGGACTCGCCCGCTGTAGCCAGTTGGGTTGCTCGTCTGGTTCGCACCATTAAGAGTCACAAAGATAACACTCGTAGAAGTGGTATATTCATATTAAAGCCACAAGGAAAACATGAATCTACCAAGAGAACGAAAAACGTAACAGAGAACGAACCGACCGTGTCACAAGGCGATGACCCCTGCCCGCTTTATACAAGGTTAATTATAGGAGAAAACGAGACGTGAGACGTTAAAAAAATTCGGGTTCCATACCACATGCACATATAACATGTCTTTTTTTCATTTGGCATCAGGTCCAGTTTCGACAATGAACCATCAGGGGGAGTTGGTGATCGAGTAAAAGGCAGAAGAAGATCAGATGAGCGCTCAAAGCTCGAAAATAGAGGACAGTAAAGATGGACGGGACGGACTGGGTCAAGTCTCAACCATTCGTCTTCCAAACACGAGCCCCTTTAATCGACCACCTTTCTTCCCCAACGTTTCTCTCGACAACACGACCAAGAACCTGCAAAAAACCAACCACTCATTGCGACCAGCAACGTTCGCAAAGAAACCAAGACCGACGCAGGAGAACAGTCTAGAGGAAATCCTCTGCCCTCGCACGTTTCTTCCCTCTCATTTCCTCCAGAGCAACACCAGGGATTGCTGATGACGCTGTGTTTGTCGATTCCTTGGCAAAGTAATATCTGATTGCACGTGAACGTTTCTCCTCCTAGTGAGGGTTAGAACTAGCACCACAAAAGGGAGAAATACGCACAGGAGAGAAGTTGGGGTCTTCATATTTGAGCTTCGTCTTCTTCTTGAATGGCGTATACTTCTGATCAAGGGCTGGATTTGGAAGTGCAAGTGGTGGTGGTTGAACTTGACCGGATACTGAACCGGCAGGCGGCATCGGCTTTCCTTGCGGCACTGGTGTAGAAGCACCACTGCCCACGGCAGGAGTAGTTGGCGTTCCGTTCGTGCCAGATGTAGGGAAAGGCGATCCAGCAGGGACAAACGCCGGTGGAGGTCCAAGTGATGGACGAGATATGCCTGGTTGGAAGGGGGGCGTACCTTGAGGGGAAACACCAGGCAAAGGCATCATGCCTGGTGGGGGCATCGGAAACCCAGGCGGTGGCGGTCTAATAGGTCATGTTATATGATTACAAGACGAAAGCAATGATCAGCATCAATCAAACAGGATCAAGACAAACCTTGCAAGCGAGGTATGGACTTACCCAGGAGGAAAACTTGGCGCACCAGGTACACCGGAGAAGGGGGGAGGGAATGAAGGCGGCGCACCTGGGAATGCCCCCATAGGAGGTGCACTTCCTGGAGGGGCGAATGAGGCTGGTGGCACACCTGATATTACCCCAGGTGGCGGTGACATGCCTGTTGGGGGTACTGGCATAGCGGGAACGGGAGGAGCCGCGTATGCCTGAGGCGGTGCGCCATACACAGCTCCACCTTCAGACATACTTGGTACAGTAGTGGAAGCATCGTTGGAATTGGCGCCCATGAGGGCCTTATGGGCTTCGAGTTGAGCACGAAGTTCGTCTTCCGACAGAGGCTTGTTCATCACTTTGGGGCGTTTGGGCTGTGGCTGAGAGATTGAACCTGCTGCGAGACCGAGTTCTATCTCTTTGCGACGTTTGTAATCGGCCACGTCTGGCGCAGGAATACCCTCCATGCCAAAGATTTCGACTTCATAACCGTCGCGGCCAGGAAGCGCATTCTCAATCCGTGGAAGGCTATGACAAAATGAGACCGGCGACAAATATATGGGAAAAAACCACTCACTTTTCTGGTTCCAGTTTGTGCACTTGTTGAATATGAACGGCGAGACCCCCTGCGGTATTCAAGCGACGAGGACACATGTTGCACTTGAAATGCTTCGCCTTTTGGTGCTGCATGAGGACTTGTACGAGTCAGTTTGGCGCATACTCAACAGCGCTGGAAACACACCTTTTTCATCCTCGAATTCTCGTTCGCAGTACCAGCACCATGGGCGGATGATCTAATGAACAACGCGTCAGATAGGCTTTAAAGTTGGTTGTTACAGACCAACCTGTTTGTTCTTTTTCTTCGTCATTTGGTTGTTGTGGAAGAAGGAAAACCGGAGACTCGTCGTCCGTGGGAAATGACTTTTATTGATTACATAATCATATCGTGTCTAGCGTTTCTTGCTCAACGCCAGCCCCGACGTCAAGCACTCGCTCGCCGTCGTCGCGCACGTCCTCAACTAATACTTTTGCCTCACCCAAAACACCGCGACGATGCCCGCCACAGTGAACGGCTCTGCTACAAACACAAAGGCCATTAAATCCAAGAACCAGCTGCGTCGGGCCAAGGCAAAACAGAAGAAAGCGGCCGCCTCGAATGAAACAACACCAGTGAGTCCACCCCTCTCGTGTCCAAGGTGTCTGACGTTGACCATGTCACTGCACAGGAACTAAATGGCAACATCTCAAATGGAGCCGTCCCGGTGAAAAGAGTGGGCTTTAGTGACGATGTCGAGTACGTGGTTGAACAGCTGGATGTCAACGACTCGGCCTTGGAGGCCTTTTCCGACATCTTTGCCAAGTTCCAGGCTCCCTCTGACTACTCGGAGGTGTGTCTCCATACCCTTCATTCCCGCCATCTCAAGTTGACAGTCCGCCAGGCCAAGAGCTCTGAACCTTCGAAAGGCGAAGTCATTTACTCGGACGATGATATGGCCTCGGATGCAGGTTCGGACAACTCGGACGCTCCCAAAAAACCTCTTTCCAAGAAGAAGCAACGGAAGCTCTCCCGACTTACCATTGCCGAACTGAAACAGCTCGTTCCAAAGCCGGAGGCAGTCGAATGGACCGATCCTTCCGCCGCAGACCCAAGATTACTCTTACATCTCAAATGCTATAGGAACACAGTACCTATCCCCGCCCACTGGAGTGCCAAGAGAGATTACCTCCAAGGCAAAAGAGGTATCGAGAAACCTCCATTTCAACTGCCAGCGTACATTGCGGATACGGGTATTGCTACAATGAGGGACGCAATCAAGGAGAAGGAAGCGAACATGTCGCTGAAAGCAAAGACGAGGGAGCGGGTTCAACCGAAGATGGGTAAGATGGATATTGATTACCAGAAACTGCACGATGCGTTCTTCAAGTTTGCAACGAAACCTGTGGTGACAGGATTTGGTGAAATGTGAGTGTCGTCTCATCGTCCTCCAAGGCATTTACCGAACTGAGCTCCTCGTACAGGTATTACGAGGGTAAAGAATTCGAGACATCACTGAAGGAAAAACGGCCGGGTGATTTGTCACCCGAACTCGTGGAAGCCTTGTCTATCCCACCTTTGGCGCCTCCCCCATGGCTTATCAGCATGCAACGATTCGGTCCGCCTCCGAGTTACCCAACGCTCCGTATACCAGGTTTGAACGCGCCCATACCGGAAGGTGCACAGTGGGGCTTCCATCCAGGTGGATGGGGCAAGCCACCTTTGGACGAGTATAACCGACCACTGTACGGTGACGTCTTTGGTGTGTTACCCAAAGTCAGTGATGTTAATGTACGTACATGGACCAATTGGAAGCGTGTGTTACTCAGTCGCATCATCCATTCTCACAGATCGGTGAACCAATCGACAAGAACTCGTGGGGAGAGCTGGAACCCGAAGAAGGCAAGTGCCGATTCCCAGCTCTGATACGACAACATATTTACTGAATGCCTACAGAAGAGGGAGAGGAAGAAGAGGAAGAAGAGGAGTCGGAAGCCGAAGAAGCAACGGAGGCTGTTGCCCCTGCAGATGGCCTGCAGACACCTTCGGGTCTCGAGACACCCTCAGGTCTTACGTCCGTCGTATCGACTGTCGCCGGGGGCCTTGAGACGCCAGACTTTCTGGAGCTCCGGAAGACGGCATCGACAAAAGAGCGGGAGGAAGACACAGGTCCGCGCTCGTTGTATCAAGTTGTTCCCGAGAAGCAGACGTCAGTACGTGGAATTATGGGAAGCGAGAGGGGGTACGACATTGGTGCCGTTGCTACGTCTGGAGCGCCCATACCAGTTTTGGGAGATGAGCGAGGGGCCAAGGTAGGGTTGACGTTAGATTTCTGACGCGCCGTGCTGACTCTTGGATAGCGCAGAGCAAACGGTGTGGACGTGTCGTTGGACGCATCAGAGCTGGAGGGTCTGTCGGAAGAAGAGCTCCGGCGAAAGTACGACCAACATTCGCGTGGGTCTGCCGGGGTTGCTGGCTCCAAGGAGGACTTTTCGGACATGGTGGCCAAGGAGATGGCGAAGAAGAAACAAAAGATGGACAAGGAGCGAGAGACGAAGAAGGGCAAGGAGTTCAAGTTTTAGTCTGATTTTTTTTCTACTCGGTAGTTGTTATTGGTGCTGTGCAAGGTTAATGATGGAGGGCTATGCAGCCGGATCCCACTGAGTTGCCTGTAGCTTAGATCTTTCAAGCGTCCACGAGGACCTCAACTTGGACCGCTTCCAGGACCGGTTATATTCTCATCGACGGCCCCCACGGCGATGAACGCTTGAAACCACGACGTATTCAAGGAACAGCCAACCGTCTTTCTTCACCTCCCTATCATACGCCTGCTCAACACCTACGACCCTTGAACGAAAATGTCTAGCGTGAGGATGTACGAGCTGTTTCTTTCATATCATCATCCTGCTTGACTCACGGCTCTGCGGTAAAGTGCCCTCCAACCACCCCCAAACGTCGACTTTGTAGTCGGTAGGCATCCCTCATTCATCGCTTTCTCTACGAGTTGACGATTGGGGCGTCTCGTACCGTGCAACGTGTTCGCCGTTGGTTACAGGCTATCCTGGAATTCCGCCCGGTGCAAGAGACCGACCGCAGGCAGCGGTCAAAGGGGTATGTAGTTCTTTTCGAATATGCTCTCTGCTTACTTCTAATCACACCGTCGTCATTTTCCTGAAAATTTCAATTCCTTCGAACCCCGCGACGAAACCATTTGAATCCTTGTTCCACCGCATGGTAGGCTGTTGAGGTCCGCGTAGGCCCCGCAGGCGCCAAAGCCAAGTGGGTGCGTGTCGAACTCAAGAAGATCGAGACCCTCCCGGGTGGTGGCCAAGCAAATTCCTACTATGACCATGTCGGTCCTACCCCCATCTCCCTTTGGCAATCGAGTGAAGATTATTCGGTGTTACAATCTGTACGTAACGACGGTCTTATGTCCGCATAGGCATTGCTAATGGGCCGATGGTCGTCGCTTCTGACAGCAAGATCTTCCTTTCTTGATTCGTATTCCAGAGTCCATACCGCCTAGTATTGCGTTGGACAAGGGCGGTGAGTCGATCTGTCCATCGGCGTCTGTTCCGTCTTGCTAAACGCCTCCTTGCAGCCGGGATTCGATATGAACTTGTCGCCACAGTTTGCACACTTGGAAAAAAGTGAGCTTTGTCGAACGAGTGCCCCCATTTTCTCTGACGGACGCTAGGGGTTTCTTCCGTCGTCGCAAAACGGCTGTGATATCACAAGCAACGTCGATTATCATCGACAAACATGAACTACACTCTACCTGGCCCGTTTACTCACAACCTGAATCACGCTCTGTTCATCAAGAAGGCGTCCATCTCACTGTTGAACGTGGACGGACATGCTATGGGCCTGGTGATCGAGTTTCCATCATGGCAATCCTCAAATCAGACGCTGTTCACCCAGTTGTGCTCCGCGGATTCGAGTTTACGTTAAAAGAGACGACTATTTTTCGTGCTGGCCCCCATGCGACTTCGAAACGCAGCGGACCTCAAATCAAGGTGGCCAACATTGGAGAGCAGAAAGTTCCCTTGAACGCGCCGCTGCAAAATGGGACGCAACACAAGGCCGAGTTGGGGTGTATAATCCCCAACACACACACGACGACGACGTTGAACGCAGCGAGACATATCGACATTACGTATGTCATCATTGTGAGAGCGTGGATTGGTTCGATGCAGAGTGTTACGATGGAACTGCCCGTCATTGTGTCAAATTGGCCCCGGTAAGCGGAATCCACCAAGTCTTCATTCGAGGATATGGCTAACTAAACATGGTGCTGATTGCAGGAATGTATCAGAAGAAGCTATTAGGTATGTTGCCAGAGCTGCTGTTTTCCGTGCGTTATGCTGACAGGCCTCTGTCACAGACGTATTGGTCATGCACCCAGTCTATGCGTGACCTCGCCTTCGAGCCCGGCTGCAACTGTACCCATTAATACTTCCATTACTCGACCCCTGACGGCCGATTCCTACTTTCAAGACTCTTCAAATCGCCTTTCCACCGCCAACGAATTCGGTGTCAACCCACGCTCCCCTCCGCCACCACCTAAACAGTCTGTTCAGTATAACACAGCGACAACAGGACAAAATGGCTCTGCGAACGCGCTTTTGGGTGCAAATGAACACGGTGCCCTTTCAGGTGGTTCTGGAGCCAGAGTGGCAGCGACGATCGACCATCCCGGGTACAGCTCTTCGAAACGACCTACTTCTCGAGGTGGGTTGGGGGGGATTCAAGAAGATGCTGTCCTGGGTAGTGTAGAAGGAGGCCAAGGTGTGACTGAGGTGCGGACAACAAGTGAAAGGCGAAGACGGCCGAGCGCAAACGCGAACCGGTTGACGATCACAAACATTAGCGAGAAGGACGCAGAAGATGGCATCACTCCTCAAGAATTGAGTGTCTTACGACCATTGACACCTTCGCGCGCTGCGCAGAACGGGTGGCCATCCGCAAAGAACGAAAAGAAAATGCTGTACGAGAATGCTGTGGCGAGAGTACGGGAGGTACAGGGCGCAGCTTCGATGGCCAACGCAACCGCGGCTAGCGATGTGAGATTGATGTTTGATCCCGTGTTTTATTTAAGCTGATGGATGATCAGACCCAACCTGAAGCAGCCTCTCCCACCACTCCGCCCAAGAAATCGGCCCATTGGCCGACGGCGGAAGAAGAAAAGGTGCGCATGTACGAACATGCGCAGGCAACTGCAAAGCGTACCCAGGCATATGGTGTCTCCCCGCCATCCCTTCACAGTCGCAGCAGCTCAGACGCACACTCCCCTCCCCTTCGAGAGAAACCTTCTTCGCCCAGTGTTACACCAGGACCCGCTGTCTCTGCAGGGGTCGTCTTGTACCAACAAGCAGTCTCTTCTATTTCAAGTGGCACTAATAATTCTGGTCCGAACAACCAGACCTCCCCATCCTCTCCGCCGTTGTCCCTTTCGCGGGTCCCTCACTACCCCTCTGCCGAAGAAGAGAAAGCAGCGCTCAAACGCTACCACGAGGCTAAGCGCGCTGTAGACCGAAATCAGACACAGTTTACGTCCAGGGATGGTGTCGGCATAGACCCTGATAGGTATGCTGGGCCTGTGTCGTACGAGAGTCTCTACCCGGAGCGAGACGGACCGAGCCGTGCCGGTGGATCGGATATGCCTCCTCCGTTTGAGTCGTCGGGGAGCACTAGTCAACCACAGTACATGAATGAGAAGGAAAAATTGAGGAGGCAGTACGAAGCGCAGGATAATGCGGCGCTCGCTACGCAGGTACAGGAACCCCCTCCACACATGACTGACGTGCCTTCGTATTCTGGCCCTCCGCCTGAACAGAGTGGTCTATCGGAGAAGGAAATCTTGCGAAGGCGACTCGATGAACAGGAGAGAATGGCACTGCTTCACCAGCAGCAACAACTGCAACGCCAATATCAGCTACAACAAGAACATGAGCTTCCAACACCACCTCAGCGTGCCAGCGCCTCTCGCGCTCCGCCGGTGCCCCCGACCGCAAACGGAGTCAAGCCTCTGACGGCCGCCGAAGAAAAAGCATTGTTGCGTGCCAAGTATGCGGCTGAGGAACAAGCTGCAAATGGTCATGCGCTAGATGCACCCCCGTCCCTTCATCCCTATGCCTCTGCCACCCCCATAAGAGAAGAAACGCCTCCGCCCCCATTGATGCCGCGTCCTCCTGTAGAGTACATCCAGGAAACCCAAGAAGCCGATATGCGCGGGCGGTTCTATGACAGCCTCGGCGTAGGCTTGGCAAATGCTCTCGATTCTTATGCACCCTCGCCGACGCGGATAACTTCTCCGGTGTCTCAGCGGCGCATGGATAAACGACCGTTTTCGCCGTTTGATGCCGGGGCTGGATACGATTCGCGGTTGGTAATCGCGGCGCCCACACCTGTGCGTGGGGTTCGGTCGCCACCACCCCAGCCCCCAGCAGCACAATACTAGTCTCCCTTTCTTTTCGTGTTCCTCCTATTTGATTAACCTATTATGCTTTCTTTTTTCCTCCTGGCTGATTCCACTTTTCAATTGATATCCCGGCACACATTCACGGATCACGTTCGTTTACGCTGTTTCTTTCTGTCGCACACATATGCATCTGCTATCCCCTCCTGATCGCTCCTCGATCCGTTACTGTCTACTTATCTCTACCCTGATCATTTATGAGACCCACCATAGTATTACACTTCTCTCATCCTTTTCTTCTTTCGCCTTGTCGACTCGTATACATTTTGCTATTAGTATATGCGAGACCGGTATTTACTTGGTTCTATACGGTTCCCCGGAGTGTGTTGTAATGTCGGATGTCGTTTTGCGTTGCTGAAAGCGCTTCGGAGCGTGGTCGCTGGCACGTCAAGGTTTCGAAATACTGCAACGCCAGTGACTTATACATACACCAGATGTCTTTGCCTAGGCATACAAAACAAATTCCACACACGCTTTGCTTTATCCTTCTTCCGCGTATTCTCACCAACGCTCATCTCCGCCAGTGCCGTGTTCACTGCGTAGGGGAGGACCCGCACCTCCGGAGAAACCACGTAAAGCTGTTTGCGTGAGCTCCTCAAGGTCTCCGTCCAGGACCCGGCCCAGAAATAGTCGGCGTGCCCGTCCTCCCAGATAACGTAGACAGTAGCCCGACACCACAATTCTGGCTAGACCCCAGCCATCGACGATGTTGAGCTTGTAAGGGGGCTAGTGTCCGGTATATTTCTCCAAAGAGCTCCGATGTCTACGAACTTCTCCTCGCCGTTCTGTTGAAGCAAGTCAGGTAGATCTGGACATCCTTGGTGGAGCTAAATCCGGGATTGCTGGAATGTCCACCGCAGTTAACCTAGGGAATGATATATATTCCAAGAGGACTGGGGAACATGGCTCACCCCAAAGGAAACGCGTGTGCGATGGCATTAACCTAATGTATCGCATGTTGGTTACATCGTATATCGTTGTAGAGAAACCTGGACTTACAATCAGCTGTAGATCCTCTACGGATCCAGGCTGGATGGTAAAGTACCCTATATCCGCACTGCTCTCGAAGTAGTGATTGATGCTGGCTTTGTAACTGTTTCCACCTATACGTCGACAGCCAAAATCAGACACCGAAGCGCACAACAAGGGTGGCCATCATACCAAAGGGAAATAATTAGGACCTTCCGTCGCTCTCATTGCAGATGGTTTTATTTTTTGCAAAGTTTGTCCAACGGTATCAGTATTGCAGTTTAATTAGAACCGTATGAATGATGGGAACATGTGGGCTGCCACCTGCGACACTAGGAATCGGTTAATGAACAAGGATGCTCGCTGATAAAGCGCTCCTGGACCAAGTCTGGGCTATGTCATTTATACTAATTTTGGTTGAACATAATTGTTCGGATCGATAAGACGGTCCTTCAGGTGGGAATCAGCGCGCAGAGAACTAGTAGAAGTTTCATAACCCGACAGTTTCGGTTGTCTGGGACAGTGCCTTTTCCCACCAGTGTACCTTGTGCAATGTGAACTTGTGGCGCACGTACGTATTCCGTCGACCACTGCAAGTTGGAGGGTGCTCAGTTCGCAAACTATGAAAGGACTGTTGTCCTCGATTTTCTTGGTAGGCGTCGAAGTCAATTTAGAATAACAACGTGGGATCTTGATCCACAAAACTCCGCCCAGTGGAATGGATGATGTTCTTTGGTACGAAGCCCTACCTATCTCCCAGGCCCCAAATCGGTAGTTCCTATCTGATCAGACCATATCAGTAAGCTTGGCACGAGTTGCACATTTACATTATTGAACGAGCCTAAAATCCAGGAACAACCCGACGTCGGCCCTAGTCTCAACGTTGGGTTTGAGTCAGGAGTCCAAGGCACTGGGCCATCTGATGCACCCCACAACACCCCCGAGGAACACAGGGCAGACCTAAAAAAACAGGACGTCAATTGCGAGGAGTTGTTATCGTTGTCACAGTATCACTGATTGTGGTGGAGCAGTGGGCGACTAATTCATCGCTCAAAAAACTTCAAGACCGTGAGTGCGGTCTCGATAAGTAGACCCTGGGGTGCACAGATTAAACCTTCAATCATCCAGTGGTTTTAAGATCACGATCTTATATATCTCGCGTGTGACAATCACCCTGGAGCCCGTCTGACTCACTGATCAAGGTCTCCGAGCGACTGCCAGTAATATGCTGACTCGGCTTCTGGCACACCTTCCTCCTCAAACTCGCACCTGTGGTATATTTTCCACTTTCCGGATGGGTATTTCTGGTAGGAGACAGGTAACAAGATCATGAGTCATAGGACATGTTGATACTTGATCGTAGGGCATGGGAACTAAACGAAGAAGCTAGCGCTGTTAAGTCTTGATGCACTGTAACGACGCTCGCTAACCATTGTGTATGCTATAGATTGAGCTCGCGATCCTTCAGGTTGCTGGAAATGATGGAACGGTGAATTCGTTCAAACTCAGGTTCTCTGACTGAACATTGATCCTCTGGGGTGGTCTGTATGTCGGTGCTCCAGAATAAGGACACTACTAAGATCGCAATTACTTCACCATTGGCAAGTATTCCGTGATTGTGGCTTTATGTAACGGGCCAATTTTTCAAACTTCATCTCCTCAACTTTGACATGTCGCGGTCAAGTGGGGCATTCGGCACGATTGCACCCCTTTGTAGCCCACACAAAATCGGACTGGACGCTGTCAGTCAACTCATCAGACCAATCCAAAAATGTGCGGTTAGCAAGGTATGTTCAATGTCCATACCCGACGTGGGAAAGAATTATTTGACTTCATATTCCCGACTCAATTCTAGTGGACGGTACAAAGCGTTGATAATAAAAAATATTACTACCGGTTATATCTGAGCAACGGAGAAAAAGAGTATGCTCTTCGCGCATCAGAAGACGCGCGGAGTGTAACTGCTTTTGAGGCTAATCCTACTTCTCTGGAGTCACATGTGTGGCTCATTCCCAGCCTAGCGAACGAGTGCTTCATGTGCGTACTTAGGCTCGTCCGTACTGGGTGTGCTGATATCTTGACCAGTATTATGGACCCGGTCACTATCAGGGCATGGAAAGTAAATGGAACAACGGTTACGTCGCTGGTGTCGGCACAGAAAGTAGTCATTTACTAACTCAATCCGTACCATAGATTGAACTCGCCGAACCGCCAAACGGAGAAGATGGCCTCGGGCCGTTCAAATTTGGCTTTTCGTTCTCAAGCTCGGATGGGGTTGCCGTTGAGTGAAGACACGCTGGGAATGGCTTCACTTTATGTAGCATCATATTGGAGTCGCCAGTGACGACAACCTTTGGTGAAGTTGCGAAGTTATTCTAATGGCCTCACTTGAAGACGGACCTCTAGGCTTAAAGGATTCAAATTCCATTCTATTCATGTAGGATAGAGTTTCGAAGAAGTTGCATTTGCTCCTCAAATTAACAATCGGGAATCTCAGTGACCAACCGACAGAGTCTCTGACGTCACCCTTTTAGGCGTTCCCCAAGCCAATTTGACAGCCTCGCGGAGTCCTGGACAAGCACTAGCGGGCCACGACGCCTCACACACCTTGGTTTTCATGTTTCAAAGATTGCAGTGGTATGAACGAGTACGCCCGTATCTAGGCTCTCCGAGAGTCTCCACATCAAACTGCATCCGGTAAATATAATTGTAATCCCACTACTAAGCTAGAGTCTAATCCGAATCCCAATATCCCATTTCAAGAATACACCAGCTCCCAGCTCCATTTTGCCATTCACGGATCCAACTTTGCATGGACAATTCCCATAGCGTGAAAGTGACCATGCAACTGCCAAGGTGTGGGCTTCGTCGAACGAAATCACAGATCGTCTGACATCAACATTGTGAAACTTCAATGAAACTGATATGTTTCAGCTTTTTTAGGGTAACCGCGCCTGGGCTCCCTTGTATGGATGTATGCAACTCTCCTCTTTTTTTTGTATCTGTGAGTGACATGTCATCCAAGGTATGTCTACTTGTAGGCCATGGAAGAGCGTTACGTCTCATTGACACTCGCCCACTCATCCCGACAATGCATCGGGCACATTGGCACTTCGTGCGATAAAGAAACTCTTGAGCATGTGACTGGGACAGAGTCCAAAATAGAGCTGCCAGCTCGTGATGAGACGCAATTGCCTCATCTTTGCTAGGTCTTGCGTGTTTCGGTTTTCGAGGCACTCAACAAAACGGGTTTCTCCAGCACGTGTAACTCTTTTCCACGTCTTTTCCCGGCTACGCCTTATCATGTCGCAGGCTGGTGAGCCTTTTGGCACAATCACACCATTCTATGGTCTACACAAGATTGGATTGGTGGCCGCTGATTCACCTCTTGTGAGACCTATCCAGAAATATGCAGTTACCAAGGCAAGTGTTTGTTCAGTCAACAGTTTTACACGCCCCTGATTTATATTCCAGTGGACGGTGCAAAACGTCGACAACGAAAAGGATTGCTATCGGCTGTACGCTAGTGATGGGAAGAAAGACTATGCGCTCCGTGCATCAGAAGATGGGACTAGCATAACCGCCTTTGAAGCTAGCCCAAGCTCCATGAAGTCTCATGTGTGGTTCATCCCCCGTTTTGAAGACGAGTTCTTTGCGTACGTGTGGACTTGTGCGTCAGTGAAGGAGCTAATGCGATGCGTGTTCAGCATTTTAGATCCGGCGACGGTCAGGGCATGGAGGACGAATGAACTTGCTGTTATGTCGTTGCTGTTGGTACAGAACGATTTCTGACGCGAACTTTAGGTCGAACTCGCTGAGCCGCCAAACGGAGAAGGTGGGCTCGAGCCATTCAAGTTCAAGTTTTCATTTTCTTGTTCAGCCGATTAGACGTGTGTATGGTGTCATCACTCACAAGAATGACGACATCGCTGGTATTAGGGACAGTTCATTAGTTTATATGGAAGAATTTGGTACTATGTAAAACCTCATCCAAGTATGTGTGACTTGCCGGTGGATTCTGCAGCCATGCAACAGCCTGGGTATTAGTACTTGTGCCATTCTTTGAACAAAGGTCAATATTCCAGCACGGTGGTCGTGAGTTCCGAATCATTTCCCAACCCACGAACTTGTTAGGCTCAGATGCTTGGTGCGTCCTTTGTCCCTGACACATAACGCTCTGACCTCTTCCAACCCAATAGTCGTCGGTCTCACGGGCAGTATAGCAACCGGAAAGTCAACTGTTGCCGCACTCTTCGCTTCGCATGACCTCCCCATCATCGACGCAGACCTGATCGCGAGGCAAGTCGTCGAACCTGGCACTCGCGCTCACAAACACATCGTCAAGGCGTTCGGAAAGGACGTGCTATTACCTTCCGCGGTGACGCCACCCTCTCCAAACGAGCAAGACTGGTATACCCGCCCCATCGACCGCAAGAAACTCGGTAGCATCATTTTTAATGACGAGAGACGACGAAAGGTTCTCAACGGAATTGTGCACCCCGCCGTCACACGCGCGATCCTCTGGAACGTCCTCAAGGCTTGGTTCAGAGGCGAAAAAATTGTCGTGGTGGACGTGCCATTGTTGATCGAGGGCGGCCTGTGGAAGTGGATGGGCGCGGTCGTAGTTGTGTACTGGTATGTGTGGCCCCTCCCGCGCCGCGCACGCCACCTCACTCTCTGTCCCTTGGTAGTTCCCCAGAGCTCCAGCTCCAGCGCCTTATGAGCCGAGACAAATCCACGCGCGCGGATGCTTCTTCTCGACTCAGCTCGCAGCTTCCGATTACGTCCAAGGTTGCTTACGCCGACTTTGTCATAGACAACTCGGGCTCGCTCGCGGATCTCGACGGAGAAGTGATGTCATGTATCGGAAAGCTAGAGAGGGCGGTAGGATGGAGCTGGATAGTGAGCTGGTTGCTCCCACCAGTGGGTTTATTGAGTGCGATCTGGTGTTTGTCGTGGAGGGCCTTCAGGAGAAGGAAAGTATGATTCGTATGTCATGGTCGCGTCCAAACAATACTCTCTTCTGCATCTTGTTATAATACATACATGCGTACCATGCATTCGACTGTGCATCTGGACCCCAAGTATTCATCATTGGTGCTACTCAAACACACGCCCACCACCGGCGTTTTAGATCCACCCATCTCGTCGTTCGTCACCTTCATTCTTCTTTGCCAGCCACCCTCGCCCTACGCACGAGGAATCTTGAACCCGCCGGCAAGATCCATCACACCATGCTCGTCGTACTTCTTTCTTAGTTGTTTCAAGACCTCCAGATTCTTGCCGTATAGATTCTCTACGGTTGTCGCTTCCACAGACGACGCGTTGAGGAAGCACGGGAGATCCTTCGAGGACGGACGCTCCCTGAGGACTACTTCTCGTATGGTATCCAGGGTCATTTTCATGGTATCGATCCAGTGTGCGTCGTTTTGCTTGCCCTCCCACATGAAATACACATTGATAGGGCAGCTTGGCTTGCCTCTTTCGTGAGGCCAGGCCGAAGGCGTCGCCCTGTCAAACATGGTTTTCGTAAAGGACCATAGTCCGATGCTAACATTGTTGCCTCCATATTTCGTTATCTCTTTGGCGGCTTCCTAGGGCATCCAAGTTACGGTCAAGCACCAGTTTGAAACACACGTGCGGTACACACGCACGTATGATACTCTCTCCATCTCGTCGATGACTGCTGGAGTGAATTCGTCGATCATAACGTTGCCCCACCGACAACTAGTGTGTTTATCTCGTTACTCGCCCGCAAAACGACCATGTGTAAGAAACATACCGTAGAGATTGGCTTTTGCTAAACGCCGGCAGTTTGGGGTATTCCAGCTCCTGTGAATTTGATGCGGAAACGCTGTTTGCGAATAAGCATGTGGTACGAACAGACGGAACACGTTCACACTCACCGCCCTGAATCTGCCAAGGGTTCGCTCAATCAATCGTATAAAATAATTATGCAAGCAACATACCTGTCGCGTTTGGGCCTGAGAAGGCGGTGAATTCCATTGGTGCTAATCTAGAATGAGTATTCTCTTCCATATAAACGGCTATCACACTCGCCAATTCCGTTGTGTGGGATTTTTATCAGTCGGGAAAAAGGACCACCTTCATCTGGATAGGTACCATCGTATATGCATTGAACTGACAGTATTACCTAAAGAGTGATTCGGGGTTAGAACACCGGGATGATGAAGGCTACAGGGTTACTTTGGCGGCTTCACTACAATGCTTGAACTTGACTACAATGTTTGCCTTGTTATCTTGCGTCGCGATAGCGTCAAGGACCGCTGCTTTGACCTGGTCAAAGTTCCCCTCTTCATAAGTGAGTGTAAAATCCTAGCACACAAAGAAGGGATAAGCACTCAAAAGCAAACATGGCTCAGAGAAAGGACATACGTAGAAATCCCCCTGGATGTGGGTTTTGAGTGTGAGCTCCGTCACGATACCGAAGTTGTTTCCTCCCCCCTAAAAAGGCAAGTTCAAAAGTATGAAAATTGACGGAAAACATCTGTACGGTACCTTGAGGGCAAAAAACAAGTCTTGATTTTTTGTCTCGCTTGCTTCTGTGAACTCCCCATTTGGAAGGACAAGCTTCGCTGCCACAAGGTTATCTATCCCTAGACCATATCGGCTGGTCTTTACGGAGTATCCGCCGCCTAGCATCCAGCCAGCTACTCCGACCCCCGCCCAGCGCGTACCACCGACAATGCTGAGGCCGTGAGGAGCCAGTGCTTCATATAATTCTTCAAAGAGACACCCAGCCCCAACATCCACGATCCCCTCCTCCTTGTGAAGGGTGATCTTATTGAAGCGCACCATGTATATTTGGATGCCCTTGGTAGAGCTAAATCCTGGGTTAGTTGAATGTCCACCGCATTTGATCTTGAGATCGAATGAGGATGTTAACATCTGCAACGATGACAAAGAATGTGAACACTCACTGCAAAGGGGACACGGGTATTTGAAATAACTTTCATCTGGTACGTTGTTCGTGTCGTTAAAAGCACGAAAACTCGTGAAATGGTAATCCGAGAAACTTACGATCGACTGTAGGTCAGCTACCGAGCCAGGCTGGACAGCACCACACGCAATTTCGGTGCTGCTCTCGAAGTAGTGAGAGATACTTGCTGTGTAACCGCCTCCGCCTGCAGGCGAAACACATCAGATGTTTGACGTGCACGTCAAGGCTGTAGTCCCATACCATAGGGAAAGTACTGGGACCTTCCTTCACTCTTTTCGCAAATGAACTTTATCCTCGCGATGGCATCTTGCAAGGCGAGGTTGGGAATCTGCACAATACGAGTAGCAGGAGTTGAATGGCATTGGCGAAGGGGGGTGTCGCGGACGGGGGCTACCATTCCTGATTTTAGGTTCTTACAAGCTCTGACTGGGGCAACGGTACTCACTATATTCCAGACGAAGCGCAGGATTTATATGCAGCTAAAGATGAGGGTGAACCGATACCGGTTCGGTAAAGATGCGCCTTGCTCGGTTCCTGATGTAACTCGTAAACGTGCGTGAGTACTTGGAATAAACGATCTCAAGTCCGCATAGTTTCCGACTCTCCGTATCAAGCATAATGTCGTACATTTTTCACTAAGCTCGACTTGAAATTTTAATGTTGTTCCATCTCGAATTTCCTTTTGTCGTACGTGCCTGTGTCAACGATCAGTGTGGACCACATATATGAAAGCCGGGGTTTCGTTTTAGTGTATCTCTTTTATTATTCTGGGGACGGCTATTAGGACAGAGTCCACTAGTTACCACCTAAAGATATTGGATGACTTTACCGAGCAAATAGCATCGAGAAAATTTCTTGATGGAGAAACGTGGCCGGTCGGTCACCGAGCATGAGTGCCACGGTACGTAATGTTACGACTAGGCCGCTGTTAGATTATGTAAGATTATTTGACTCCGTTATGGCATTACGGATGCAGCTGGCACGGCCGAACATCCAAAGGTAACTTGTGTAAACATTTTGCTAAAAACATTAGATGTCAGGAGAAGATAATATGTGCAGACGTCTGGCGTAGCGCATACTACTAAAGAATCAACAGCTTCTAGCAGACAAGCTGCGGTTGCGAAGATGGAACGGAGTTAGCGGCAAGGTATTCTCCCATGGCTGCAGATCGTAAACAAAGACAAATTCTTTTGCTTCTGAAATAAATAATATTTGTTCGTAAATAATGACGTCGACTCTGTCTCCGCGCTCGCGAGCGATCAAGAAAAATCGATCGCATGTAGTGCGAAGATTGTCGGCCAATCACAGTTGAGAACATTGTCAATCTCATTCTTCCCTCTACGTAAGCTAACTATAATTGCTTGTTGTCACTGTACTGAGCCGGATGTGGTTCATATTCACCGCGGTGGTAGTCTACTTTCGTCTTTTAGTGAAGCTGCGCTGGACCCTCATTCTGTTCTTTCGGGTCGTCTGAGGGTGGGTGAAAAGTATGTTTTGGAAGTCACGGAGGAGACAGATGCCTGCGCTTTTTTGCTGCACGAAAGGCATTGAACGGATTACTCGCCGTCTTGCCTAGGTCAACCAAGATGTAGTCGGGCGTTTACCTCTGGGGTTTGTAATTGGTGAACGCGTACGCCAGGGTGGTCGCAAACTGTTGGTGCATGATTGTCGACGACGGTTTAAATGCTTACAACCCATTCTGAGTTGCATGACGTGTGGCTTCCATTCAGGTCAAGGTCAGAAGGTTTGGCGCACGATGGTTAATGCAGGCGGATACAGCAGCTTTCGCCGTTCCCGCGACTTATGGCATGAGATGCTTCCCAGTTGCCCAAAACTTTCTTAAAAAAATCTTTGCTTGGAAAACGAGCCCAGTTAATAATACTCTTGTTTGAAGGAACGATGAAAGGCAAGTACTCAATACACTAGCAGGAAACATACTGGAATTGGACCGTCTTTTTGTAAGCCTACACAGAGTGTTCATAACCTATTGACGGAACATCGCCTACAGACAAGAGTTTGACAATGAATGCATCGCTGTGGCAAGCAATCAGCATGCGGAATCCGAATTACATCTAGGCGAAAGCTTACCATCAAGTAGATACGCAAGACATCTCCACACTCCTCGCACTGCCCAGCTCCTTGTCGGTACCTAAATAAATGAGCCTGACATTCATGGTTCTCACGCAGCACTTCCATGCGTCGGTGAACTCGTTCTGCATGCACTGCTGGTTGCACCTCGGCCGCCCGGTTGCCAAACTCGTTACGCACCCTCCGCTCAGCATCATCCAACAGCCGGTCTTCATCCCACTGTTGACAGCTACACGTCTTCCATCGTGCCCCGCACAGATAGCAAAACTGTGCTGAACAGCGACAGGTGATGTGGTAGCATCCAAACCCGAGTTCCACGATGGCGTGGCACCCTGGGCATGTCTGCCACTTGTTTGCAGTCGCCACATCTCGCAGCTCGGCTGTCAGTTGGTGTTCAGCGCAGCCTTTGCCCGGATGCGCGTTGTCTTTGCATTGAGAACAAGAGATGGTACCACAGTCGTAACAAGTATAATTCGTTGTCCTAGTGACCCCTGATGTGCCAAGGAACGCGGAGCAACGTGGGTTGGAGCAATACATCCGCGATCCTACGGGTACGGAGAATTCTTGAGCCTTATCCATGAATCGGCACTGCAGGGAGGCGGAGATGAACGTGAAGACACCGGAGGTCAACGGAAGCTGTCGATGGCAGCATCGAAGTGGGTGGAGCCCCTCATCGCGCAAAGAAGTTTCGACGAGATTGACAAGACAGCCTCGACAATAACGATGGCCACAGGGTGCCTTGAAGGAAGAACTTTTCTCTATGTAATCTCTACAGATGACACATTCGCGACGTTCTCCAACGTTGGCCCTGATTTTTGGTGTTAATAATAACCATTTTAGGGATTCAACATGTCTCACTTGGTAGGTAGTGCCGAGGCGGAACCTGAAGGCATAGCACTGACGGGAACATTTTGTGTGGCTCTCGGGCCCACTATCGTGCTAACATGGAACGTGGTTGCAGGTTCTCTATGCTCTCTGTGAATGGTCAATGGTTGCAGTGATGAGTTGTGCCAAAAGGATTGACCTATTAGCCTGCACCGAGGTTCGCTCCATCATTTGCTGTGATATTGTCTGTTGCGGTAAGTCATGCCCGCCCTCGAGCGCAACAGCCGCACAGTGGTCATCACGCTCTGCCTGGTTTATAAGAAGACACCTTCGTAATTGACGTGTGTCAGATTCGATTGCACGATCAATGCTCAACGCAAATTGATGATCGTGCAAGACGTCTGCCAGTGCATGCAGAGACATTGCCTGGAGATCAAACGCAATGTCCTCGTCACTTCGTGGAGCGTTCTCGCGGGCCTTGCCTTTCCGAGTAGACTGTACAGCAGCTATGTCGTTGAGTGTCAACTCCGCAATCAGGAGCTCTGATTCGATGTCGAACTCGACGGCAGAGTTCCTAGTAAGAGACATGGTGGTGGTAAAGTCCACGAGGGCGATAGCTCCTAAAGATGGGTATCTACAGGCGTGACAATGACGTAGATAATTGGAAAGTAGTAGGATCCTCCTTGAAGCGTACTGCCAGGGGTCAGATATATGACATCCGCTCCCTCACCTTCTCTGCCTTGTCAACTTGCATACCTGCTGAAAACATCAAAAAGGACGTTGCGTTGGGTTTTCTGCGAGCTAGAATGCAAGGGTATGTATTACATAATCGTTACTTTCTCATCCGCCCAAGAACACAGCCACATTACCTCGATGTCAGCGTTTGCCCGTTCGCTCCGTCGCGCCCTCGTCTCTGAGCAGCGGAGATATGCAACAACTACTCCATTCCCGCGTCCTCCTCCTCCCACAGATGAACCTCCCACTGAAACATTCTCAGCCCCATCCAAACCCAAACTCTGCTACACCCGTCCTCCTCCGCGGCAGGACCTGCCCCACATTCAGGTACGCCGTACGTGTCTCCTTCGACCATCACGCTCACGAAGACTGCAGAGGCGATGGCCGTTTGTGCTCGCATTCGCCGCGCTCGGGGTGACTGGCTGGGCAGCGTTCCTTCTCGTGGCGATGAATCAAGAGCGACTGTCCAGCTCGGTCGTGCGCCGAGTGTTGCAGACTGCGCGTGAGAACGCGGCATTGCAGGCTGCATTGGGCGATGCGATCCGGTTTGAACCGACGTGGTACTTGAATGGTGATCCCTGGATCAACGGCTCGGTTCGTCTCGTTCGGTTTCATTCACGTTTGTCTGATGAATATACTCGGTAGATCAATCTTCCACAGGGAAACGTGGATGTGAGCTTTCGACTTAAAGGTCATCGAGGTGAGTGGCTCTAACAGTTGGGGATGTGGTGTGTTTTGACACGTGTTGGCAAGGGAGCGGGACACTCTACTTTACTAGCATTCGAAAAGCAAAGGGAGAAGCGTTCACACCTCGTGCGTCTTGCCATTCTCTCCATGGATGTTCTTTATCTTGCCTTGCAGTACGGTTCAGAGTCATTTGTGATGATGGCAGTGTTGTCAACATTGCTCCGCAGTCACCCGGCATGTCAGGATCGCAGTCGTGACAAATCCACATCACTAGTTGTGACGTACTATATCCAACCTTGAATAGGATGCGCAAAGTTTCATAACGTCTTTGTACCGGCGCAGCGTCACAGCGCCACGGGCTATGCCAATAGTGATCCCAATACCTAACAGCCGGTAATCATAACGTATTGATGCATGCTTACATGCGGTGTTGTAAGATCTACATATAAAGGGGTCTTCAGAATGTTTTGCCTCAACGAAACTCGCACACCGACGTGATGGAGAACATCAGAGTTCTGACAATCGGAGGGTCGAGGAACATCGGCTACTTTGCCTCCAAAAGGCTTTTGGGTATGTCTGGTGTTGCCGTGTGACTACCGCTTATTGAACAACGCTAAATAGACTTGGGTGCTGCTGTGACCTTTCTGTTGAGAAACCCCACTGTCTTCGATAACAACGAAGAGATCCAAGGGTATGTCCGTTCCGGGAAAGCACGGTTCGTTCATGGGGACGCACTCGTCAAGGAGGACATCCGACGTGCTTGGACCGCAGCCCAAGGAGAGAACGGCGCACCCGTCGACTTTCTCCTCTTCACCGTCGGTACGCCGATCTTACTGTCGCTGTTCCATCTTACACATGCGCTGTTTGATAGGGGGGACGCCCCATTTTCAATTGACCAAGGGATTCGTGATCTCGCCCCGAAACCTCGTGACGCGTTCGCTCCTCAACTGTATCGAGACACTCCCGACGCCTCGCCCAAACATCATCACCATCTCGTCCTCTGGGCTCACGCGTGACGGGCACAAAAAGCTCCCATGGTTGCTGAAACCCGTATACGGGTACCTTATCGCTGTCCCACACGCAGACAAATGCGGTGCGGAGGCGGTGTTGGCGCATTGCGCGGGGTGGACGTGGGAGGATGCAGATAGCCCAGGGATAGAAGTGCTTGATCGGGACTGGAAGGCGAGCGGGGACCTGCCTGCACCAGGCATGGTGCCGAATGTGGTCGTCGTGCGTCCGGCGTTGCTGACAGATGGCATATGTCGTGCGGATGATCAAGAGACCAAGTTGCGCGCGGGGCGGTACGTGCCGAGTGGGGAGCCATACGCGGTCGAGGAGGGGGACTTGGAGGGAAGATGGACGGTTTCGAGGAGGGACGTGGCACATTTCGTCGTTGAAAAGGTGATCAGGAATTGGGATAATTGGAAGGGAAAGCGGGTCAGTATTGCTTACTAGGGGTGTATCATTCTATGCGAACATGCAGTGATGCCTTATTGATGGAGCAACGGTGCTAGCATTAGCGATCCCAAGACATCGCGATACTTCTGGCCAGCGAGAAAAATCAACACTCGACGATGTCAGTCAGGGATCCCCGACTCCCACGATAGTGGGGGAGGGTTTTTGTGGACCGGGAATTTTTTCCCATCTACCAAAGACCTGTATCGTGCGAAGTAATTACATCAGATAAAACTGTACAGTACTTACATAATTCATTTTGTTCACATCACTGTCAGATTTGCGGCGCACATTGCATACTCCAGACCAGACTGACCTCAAAAGACAAACAAGAACACGACCTACAACCACACCTGGAAAAAAGATTGGCATGAACATGTGAGTGTTTCTATATTCACTCGTTGATTCGTTCATAGACGATGTCATTAGGTTTATTCTAAAATCCCCGTGCTACCACGGATTCTTGACGAAGATCAGTTGCTGCCTGATGGGCCACACGACTGTCTTCAATATCCATTTTATTATGATGCCATATACTTCCCTCTCGAAAATCCATTGTGTTTTGATACCCCTGCAAACTTTTGTGTGTGGTTGAAAAAAATTCTGAAAGTGCACGGTGCTGCTTGCGTGCAGTGTAATATTGAATTTATTGGTCCAATCTCTTTCGATAGCCACAACATAAGTGTTTTCTGTGCTCCTTCCCATCGGACTGTTGACATCCCACCGTCTTATTTCGAAGCTCTTGCCATTTCACTCGTACACAGAAGGTGGTCTCCTGAAGATTTGTTGTGACACCAACAATAGTGGTAAATGGAAGGCTGATGATGACGACGAGTTACCAGGACAGTCTCCCTCCAAAAAGAACTCTGCCAGACTTCCTGTCTTCGATATGGAGATTGGCGAGGACTAAACAATGTAGGTATATCACAAACGATAGTGTGTTTTGTCTCTTTCTTGTCCAGTATTTGTTATTCTATTCGTTATCTACAAATTATGCATGCAGTGATTTCTTGTCCGGGAGTCGGGGACTTGGCGCCTCTGCGCGCCGCTACAATAATACCTAAAGTGAGAGTAGCGGATGATCATCTCCCACACACCACTCCAGGTGGTAAAGGAATCCAGGTACAAGACCGAACAGCTTCGCTCAAGTTGTGAAGCAAACAGTGTGCAGACTTTGCGTCACAACTTGACAGTCTAGGCATTCCCGAGTTGAAAGTAAATGAGATGTCGGATTGCTACCGTATTATCTTAGGTGAGTCAACAAGAACAAACAGAGACAAACAAAACAAAGTCGTTCCGTTCCGTGTTTCTTATCTCGACGTTCATTTCCCATGGACCCATCAAGGATCCAATCGCAAGCTCTTGCTTCTACCTCTTCCTTACCAGGGCTATCGTACATGTCCGCACCTTCATCAACGCATCTTCCACGATTCCAAACACAAGCTATGCCAAACTTGATGCCGTCTCTAGAATCTTTCCCACGCGGAAGCAATATGGCATGCAGACTCGGGCCATCAACGACGGTAAGATAGTGATTTGCCGAACCTATTTTGAAGCATCTTTAGTTGTATGGTATGTAGTCCGTCCTGCCAGGGACAAGCCTATTCCAGATGGATTATATGCGCGAACTCTACACCGCACGTGAACGCGTCAAGCAGCTCGAAATTGAAAACGTCAAGCTGACGGCCGAACGGGATACGCTACGGTATGTTTCATGTCAAACTGACAATCATTCTACAAGCGATACCTAGGGATGTATTGAATAAAAAGCAATCTGTGATCCGAGATCCCGTTCCCTCGGTACCGACACGAACCACCCACCCCAATATCAGGTTCTGGACGGTCGAGGACTTTGAAAAGTGGTTCCTAACACCCGAGGCGCAGGTTGTAAACCGAGGAAAAGAGCCATTCTTAGAGGAAGAAAACGGCGATCCTGTATCAGACCGACGGGTGGGTGACATCAAGGCCCATATGCGGAGCGCCTTTTGTGAGTTGGTGAACATGAAGCGTGCACCTCCGGTTTGGGGCGAGCTCGACACAACGGGGCGACAAATGTTTCATTCTTATATGGAAAAATCGTATCCTCTCTTTAGGTTTGCAGAAAACGGATGGAAGTTGGATCGTTTAGCACGTACAACGTATCCGGCATGGCGCTGGTGCCATCTAGACGAAAATATGAACTGGAAGAGCAGAGAGGAGAAGAAAAACTCCCAATTCAAACGCCAAAATACGGGAGAGGAATCCCTAAGGCTGTCAAAACTTCGGAGATGTACGTATTCGATCTCACACATGAATACTTCCAGGTATTATTTACAGGCTTAGGCTCGTCCATAAAAGAAGAACCGGATATTAAATATGGTCCGAGCTCTGTGCTATCTGCGCAGGAAACCAGTAAAGCATTGCTTAATATACCTTTGTATGTTTTCTTGGGTTGTATCTACTTCCAAACGTGCTACTGAAAATCATTAGTAATTCTCCGGAACGTGTCCCTGCTGAACTCGGTGCTGCGATGCCTACGGACGGTAATACCTGCAACCTGACGTCTGTCTCCAGCGGCACAGAGAATACCCCTGCGGAAACGTCTTCACAGATCTTTGCCACTTCCTCTCAGCCACGAAAGATCAGCAAAATGCGCCCTAGCCCTACACGCAATGGAAGGTAAGACAAACGTCATATTCAAGAAAAGTGTGTTGACGATTTTCTAGGAACTTGTGTGCCCACCGTTGGTTGAAAGCGTTCAGAAAGACAACAAACGGGACGACCGCCGAGTTCAAACAATATTACAGGTCACTTAGCAGCGAACAGCGAGAGGTATTCCAGATCATTTACTTATTTACTATCTTACTCCCCTTCCTACAGTCATACGATAGGGAGGCGGCGGATCTGGTAAGTATGTTTGCTGAGCGAGAGTAATTCAATCGTCCCATGTTCGCTAGGTTGCTAGAAACGCTTGGAACAAGCAAGCGTACGATGGGACCATGTACTGAACTGCTTGTATCTGTCGCCGTCCGTCGCTATTTCGCCATCACCGCCGCCATGCCAATCGATACTTTCGTCATTATCGCCGTCGGTTCGGCCTACTTTTATCATTATCGCATATCGTTATTCTTGCTATCGTTATCATTATCACCGTTGCTGCTGTTGTTCTCGTCATTGCCATTCTATTTGCATCGATCATCACGAAAAGTATTCAACTGTAGTCATCGTATTCTTAATGTGAAATGTCGATACTTGTCGAGTTCAGTACTTGAAGCTCATATGAGGTTCGAGAGATGGGACCTGGGGCAGGTTGATACTCAACACCACAATGAGAGACGTGTCCAAGTATTAGGCGGAGCCGAGACGTTATTGCGGATTGATCAGATAACGTTGAATGCCATTCAATTGTTCAGACTCTGAAATAGCCAAACATCATGGATATTTGATACCTCTTTCTTTGCAGCATCAACTACCAGGGCCGCATTTCCTCGTCATGTATTTTAGCCTGCAACGCCTTCATTGCTATTTCCATTCTCGCAGTCTCCTGGTCTATATCCCGTAATGCAGGCCTGGTCTCCCGGGTCCTTTTAGGTGTCCCAGAGTATCCTCCCCATCGAGGTTGCATGTGCGTCCTGGAGGACCTCGAACGTTGAGCCTTAGCTCCTATCGCATCCAGCTCGACACTATTTCGTTCCAAGGTGGTCTTCGAGGGCTCGGATGTATCCTCTTCGTTCTCGCGTACCTTTGCAGATGCCTCCGATTCACCTCGTTCGCGCCCAGAGCCAGCGTGCATCATGTCAAGCGTGACTTGCAGTTTCAAGCGGTCAGCGTCGGCATGTTCCATCTTTTCCACAAGATCCTTGCGCTCCAGCTCCAACTCAACCAGTAGGGCGCGATTTTCTTCCTCCTCCGCTTCCTCTACTTCTCTCTCTAGGTCGGCCAACTCCTGTTCGTGTTTTCTTTTCATTTCCTGTGCCTCTGCTACGAGTGCCTGTCCAGCGCTAGTGTCCACCAGTTTCTTGCCAGCGTGCATCTCCTCCTGTATCTCCATCGTCATTGATGGCAGGGGAATGAGCTCCGACATGATCTGGTGAGCAGAGTCGACAGTATTTGCATGACGACGCATACGTGCCCCGGCTTCAATGAGAGATTCGAAAACGCCGCTTTTCAAGTCGGCCTCTCTGTAGTTTCCTTCCTCCTCCGTGACACGGCTCCAGTTCGTAGTAACGATACGAACGTTGGCGAGATTCTTTTCTCCACAGAGCGAGGAGAACATTTTAAGGTTCCTTCTCGAAGTACCACCAATTCGTGAGTCCGAAATGCGATGCATATAGATTATTCCATTTAGGTTTACTCTCTGACTAAGATTCCGATTAGGAACTCGAAAGGTAAACAGATAAAAAAGTACTTGCCCGCTTTCAGGCTCCAGAAACCGGACAATTTTCCCTAGAATGTCGATATCAGTGATGCCCTCCCTGGAGTCGTCGAAGCCGGGGCTATCAATAACCATGACGGAACAACCAGTCGCCTGATCGATGTATTGAGCCGCGTGGACTCCGCATGTTTCGGATTCCTTGTTGTGACCGGTGCTAGTGTCATCGCCGGTAAGAAGATTGATAAACTATTGGCGAGATATAAGATCACGGAGACAAACTTTGACAGTACTCACAGTCGATTTTCCTATCACAGGGATTGATGCGGTTCAGTTCAGACCTCATACGGACTGCCGTCGAGATATACATACCCGTGTCATCCGCCCCCATAACACTGTTGAATTTACTTTCAGTTGACTCTGAGTCACCTCGAGTAACAAAACCACACATACAGAATCACGGGATCGGTGCGATGTGGCCGCGTACCACGGGTTAGCCTCTCTATGAGTACACACAACGAAGATGCTAATTGTGTCGCGTTTTCATGAGCGACAGTCAACTCAGCCAAAATCTTGCTACGTTCACTGGCCCATTGTTTCTTGGCGTGAGCGATTTGCCGCTCTGACTCTTGCCTATTAGCAGCGTCGTTCTCCAATCGTTTCACGGTTTCACGAGTGGCAGCTATTTCGGCAAGTAACATGCGGCGCTCATCCGCCCATTGATTCTCTAGTCGCACAAGCTCCGCCTTTTCTGCTGCCCTTGCTTTTCGTTTCTCCTCTCGGTGTTCCTCTAGCGTCTTCTCCAATTTGACCCGGTCGACCGCCATACGTTTTAATTTCTCCTCCAGGACATTGAGTTTAAGTCCGAATTCCGCTCGTAACGCCTCGTTTCTTTTCTTTGCTGCTATTTCCATATCCCTTTTTAGCTCAGCCATCTCCTGCTCGTGCCTCATTTGCAGCTCCTTCATATCCCCCGTGAGTACCTGGCCAGCACCTGTGGCTGCCAGAGTCATGCCAGCCTGCACTTCTTCCTGGATTGCGGTAGTTACCGCCTCGAGCGGAATGAGCTCCGACATGATATGCAACGCAGACTCAACAGTGTCCGCGTGACGATGGACCCGTGCACCGGCATCAACGAGAAGTTTGAAGGCACCGGTCGTCAAGTCGGCCTCTCGGTGGTTTCCTTCTTCTTCTGTGACGCGGCTCCAGTTCGTGGTAACGATGCGAACGTTAGCGAGGGTCTTATCTCCGCAAAGCGAGTGGAACATTCGAAGGTTCTTTCGCGAGACACCACCGACTCGGGGGTCCGAAATACGGTGCATGTAGATCAGACCGTTGAGCTTCCGGCTCTCTCTGCATGGTTCCGATAGTTAAAAATCCGACGAGGGTATTTAAACGAGAACACATACCCGCTCTCCGGTTCGAGATAATCTACGATTTGTTGGAGAATGTCAGTATCTGTGATACCCTCTCTAGAGTCGTCGAAGCCCGGAGTGTCAATGAGCGTGACATGATGACCGGTGGCCTGATCAATGTAGTTAGCTGTTTGGATGCTAGACGTTTCGGAATCTTGATTGTGGCCGACGCGGATTGTATCGTCGTTGGTGAGCAGATGGATGAACTGCATGTGGCGAACGTGAGTTTGTGTCAGATAAACCTCACCAGCACTCACCGTTGACTTTCCTGGAAAACGAATAGTAAACGGTGAGCGCCAAGACGAAATTGTTATCGGAAGGGGCAACGTACCCGTACCGGTCGCACCCATAACTCTGTAACAAACAAGTCAGTTCAGAAGACAATTGGTACGTCGAGAGCACACACGCAATGACCACTTGTTTTTGTGCCATGTTCACCAGGGCGAGAGAGGAGCAGAAGATCGGTTTTGGCCACTGGGACAAGCGAAGCGCCTTTTATCTTCTGTGGTCTGCTGTAGAACGGGTGTTGCCGAATGGATTGCATCACAACCCTCGATATCGACGCGCGTGAACGCCGCATGTTGATGCATGCAGTCCAAAGGTACCGATATCATTGGGCCGTGCTGTGGGGGAGTCCTATTTCCAACGGTGCTCAACTCGGCGTCCTCTTCGGGCTACTTGAAATCCCTGCGCTATCAACGTTCAGCATGCAGTAAAGCGGCAGGCACTGGACACTCAGGCAGTGCCTGTTACGATTGAAGAGACGAGACACATGACCTGCTGATTCTAATAACACCACCCACTCTGACGACAATAATCTCAAAGTTCTGGGTTGAGGATAAGCGGTTGTACAATGTTACAGTAACTGAACTTCCAACATTGCACCGAAGTGTAATTCAAGTAGTAAACATATGAGCAGCCTTCTCAGAGGGCGAAATAGAAAAGGGCCCGGAAAGTCCCGTCGTGCAACCCCATCGCCTCCATATCGCATACTTTAGCCAGAATGCTCGCGTACTCACGTCCGGTATTAATGGCCGGTTCCTTTGAAACGAATGTCAGGCCGTCGCGTCTGCTTTCCAAAATACTCCTGCTTCGTTTGAGATCTCGTGCGCAGCCCAGAGGGCACTCCCTTCGATTGTGGAGCCGAAGCGGCGAGTCCTGTCGCACCCGGCTCAACATCATTTTGTTCCAACTCCTGGTTCCCTTGAGATTCTTTGAATGTCCCGGTAGCCTTTCCCTTCGGACGTTGAGCTGTGGCGTCGCGTCCTGTCGCGTTCAGTCCAATATTCCGTTCCGTGCCTGCCCCGGAAGGACCCTCCTTCGAATGAGCAGCCGAGGCGTCGCGTCCCCCAGTGTCCAGCCTAGTATCTTGTTCCAACGCATGGTTCCTTTGAGATTCCGTGCGTGTCACAGAGGACCTTGCCCTTGAACCTTGAGCTACGCCATCGCGTCCCGTCCCATACAGCCAAACATTATTTCGCTCCTCAGCACTCTCGTTCCTCTCGTGTGTCCTCCTAAACATCTCCGGTTCACCTCGTTCGGGCGCAGAGCCAGCGTGCATCATGGCTAGCGTAACTTGCAACTCCTGGCAGTCCACATCTGCGCGTTCTATCTTTTCCACAAGAACCCGGCGCTCCTCCTCCAGTTCGGCCAGTAGAGCCCAATTCTTTTCATCCTCCGCTTCAGTCACTTCACTCTGAATGCCAGCCCACTCCCGCCGACATTTCTTTCTCAATTCCTGCGCCTCTGCCATAAGTACCTGTCCGGCGCTTGTGTCCGCCAGTTTCTTTCCAGCGCGCATCTCCTCCTGTATCTCCATCGTCATCGGTGCGAGGGGGATGAGTTCCGACATGACTTGGTGGGCAGACTCGAGAGTGTTTGAATGACGACACATACGCGCCCCGGCATCAATGAGAGATTTGAAAGCGCCGTTCATCAAATCGGCCTCTCTGTGGTTTCCTTCTTCCTCCGTGACGTGGCTCCAGTTTGTAGTAACGATACGGACATTGGCGAGATTATGTTCTCCGCAGAGCAAGTAAAGCATTTTAAGGTTCCTTTTCGAGGTGCCACCGACTTGTGGGTCCGAAATGCGCTGCATATAGATGACCCCGTTAACGCTTATTCTCTGACTGAGATTTTTATTAGGAACCTGAAAGCCAATCAAATAAAAAGTACTTGCTCACTCCCAGGCTCCAGAAAGCGGACAATTTTCCCGAGAAGATCGATATCAATGGCGCCCTCCCTAGAGTCATCGAAGCCGGGGGTATCTACGAGCGTGATGGAATGACCAGTCGCCTGATCGATGTAATGAGCCGTATCGAGTTCGAATGTTTCAGGTTGTTTGCTGTGACCGGTGCGAATTTCATCGCCGCCAGTAAGAAGATTGATGAACTAGTGGCAGGAAAGATAAGATCACAGGGGCAAACTCTGAAAGCACTCACAGTCGATTTTCCTGCCACGAGGATTGATATAATCAGTTCTGGCCACTTATGGTCGACATACATGTACGTACCTATGCCAGTCGCGCCCATAACGCTGTTAAGTTTATTTTCAGTGGACTCAGAATCACCTTAAGCAACCGAAGTATACATACAGAATTACGGCACCAGCGCGTTGTTGTCCCTTTTCCCGATAGGCACTTAATTCGGCCAACATCTTGCTACGTTCGCTGGCCCATTGATTCATAACGCGAGTGATTTGCCGCTCTAACTCATCTTGCCTCTTAGCAGCATCGTTCTCCAATCGTTTCACGATTTCACGAGTGGCAGCTATTTCAGCAAGTAACATCCGGCGCTCATCGGCCCATCGATTCTCTAGTCGCGCAAGCACTGCCTTTTCTTCTGCCCTTGCTTTTCGTTTCTCCTCACGGTGTTCCTCTAGCGTCTTCTCCAATTTCCCCCGGTCGACATCCACACGCTTTAATTTCTCCTCCAGGGCCTTGAATTGAAGTTCGAATTCCGCTCGTAACGCCTCGTGACTTTCCTTTGCTGCTATTTCCATATCCCTTTTTAGCTCAGCCATCTTCTGCTCGTGCTTCTTTTGCAGCTCCTTCATATCTCCCGTGAGCACCTGGCCAGCACCTGTGGCTGCCAGAGTCATGCCTGCCTGCACTTCCTCCTGGATCGCGGTAGTCACTGCCTCGAGCGGAATGAGCTCCGACATGATATGGGATGCAGACTCAACAGTCCCCGCGTGACGATGGATCCGTGCACCGGCATCAACGAGAAGTTTGAAGGCGCTGGTCGTCAAGTCGGTCTCTCGGTGGTTTCCTTCTTCCTCTGTGACGCGGTTCCAGTTCGTGGTAACGATGCGAACGTTAGCGAGGGTCTTATCTCCGCAAAGCGAGTGGAACATTCGAAGGTTCTTTTGTGAGACACCGCCGAATCGAGGGTCCGAAATGCGGTGCATGTAGATCAGACCGTTGAGTTTCCGGCTCTTCCTGCATAGTCCCGGTAATTAGAATTCTGATGAGGGGGTTTAAACGAGAACACTCACCCGCTCTCCGGTTCGAGATAATCTACGATTTGTTGGAGAATGTCAGTATCTGTGATACCCTCCCTGGAGTCGTCGAAGCCCGGGGTGTCAATGAGCGTGACATGATGACCGGTGGCCTGATCAATGTAGTTGGCTGTTTGGATGTTAGACGTTTCGGAATCTTGATTGTGGCCGATGCGGATTGTATCGTCGTTGGTGAGCAGATGGATGAACTGCATGTGGTGAACATGAGCTTGTGTCAGATAAACCTCACTAGCACTCACCGTTGACTTTCCTGGAAACGAACAGTAAAGAAAGGGTCAGGTTAGCGTCAGAATAGATCGTAGCGTTTGAATTGGAGAGGCCAACGTACCTGTACCAGTCGCACCCATGACTCTGTGGCAAACGAATTAGTTCGAGAGGATAACTGGCACGTCGAGGGCACGTACGCAAAAACTACGTTGGGCGCCGGTTTACGCATTTCGATCGACTCGACCGGGTTGTCCTCTAGCGTCTCAGCGTCCGCGCGTTCCATCTTTTCCACAAAACCCCGGGGTTTCTGCTCCTGTTCAGCCACTAGAGCTTGATTCTTTTCCTTCTCAGATGTTGCTTCTCTCTCCAGCTCCTCTAACTCTTGTTGGTGTTTCCTTTTCAGCTCTCGCACCTCTGCAGTGAGTACCAGTCCGGCGCTAGTGTCCACCAATATCTTGCCAGCGCGCACCTCCTCCTGTATCTTCATCGTCATCGATGAGAGGAAAATGAGCTCCGACATGATCTTGTGGGCAGACTCGACAGTGTTCGCATAACGATGCATACGTGCCCCGGCACTGATGAGAGATTTGAAAGCCCCACTTTTTAAGTCAGCCTCTCTGTGGTCTCCTTCCTCCTCCGTGACGCGGGTCCAGTTCGTAGTAACGATACAAACATTCGTGAGATTCTTTTCTCCGCAGAGCGAGGAGAACATTTTAAGGTTCCTTCTTGAAGTACCACCGACTCGTGGGTCCGAAACACGGTGCATGAAGATTATTCCATTAACGTTTATTCTCTCGCTGTGATTTTGATTAGGACTCGGAAGACGAGCGAATAAAAGTGCTTGCCCGCTTTCAGGCTCTAAAAATCGGACAATTTTCCGGAGAAGGTCGATATCAGTGGCGCCCTCTCTGGAATCATCGAAGCTGGGGGTATCTACAAGCGTGATGGAATGACCAGTCACCTGATCAATGTAATGAGCTGTATCGAGTTTGAATGTTTCAGATTGTTGGCTGTGACCGATGCGTATTTCATCGTCGCCGGTAAGAAGACTAATGAACTAGTAGAAAGAAAGATAAGAACACGGAAGGGAGTATCGAAAGCACTCACAGTCGATTTTCCTACCACAGGAATTGGTACGGTTCAGTCTGAACCCCATACGATTGCAACAGGGTATACGTACCGGTGCCGGTCGCGCCCATAACACTGTTGGATTAACATTCAGTGAGCTCAGAATCACCTCGAGCATCTAAAATATACACACAGAATCACCACACGCTTGCGTTGCTGCCCCTTTGATTGCCGCACCCCAACAGGAGACCTCTTTGGAAGTGGGGGCGTCAATTGCGTCGCGCTTCTGCGAGTGGCAGTTGATCCAGCCGTCTCTTGGCGTCCGTTAGCGATTCGCGGTTCATCTTGCCTCTTAGCAACTTCATTTTCCAATCGCGTCACGCGCTCACGAGCGGCACTTGGTTGAGCGAGCAGCGTGTTCTCCTGTTGCACGAGCTTAGCCTTTGCTTCATCCTGTATCTTCTGTTCCACATCACGTCGGTCCTCTAGCGCCTTCTCAAATTTGGCCCGGTTAGCCTCTGCACGCATTATCTTCTCCTCCAGGGTCTTGCGTTCATGTTCGAATTCGGCTCTCAACACCTGGTTATTCTCCTTTGCTTCTTTTCCTAACTCAGCCATGTCCCGCTCGTGCTTCCTTTGTAGTTCCCGTAACTCTGCCACGAGCACCCTGCCAACAGCCGGTCCCGTCAGAGTCGTGCCAGCCTGCACTTCCTCCTGGTCCGCGGTTGTCACCGCCTCGAATGGAATGAGCTCCGACATGATATCCCATGCAGATCCTACAGTGTCCGCGCAGCGGCGCATCTGTGCTCCGGCATCAATCAGAGGTTTGAATGCGCCGTTCCTCAGGTTGGCCTCTCGGCGGATTCCTTCTTCTTCTACAACGTAGCTCCAGTGCTCGGTAACGATGCGAACGTTGGCAAGGGTTTGTTCCCCGCAAAGCGAGTAAAACGTTTCGAGGGTCTTTTCCGAGACACCACCGACTCGGGAATTCAAAATGGGGTGTACAGAGATGATACCGTCGAGTTTCCATCTGTTCCTATATAGTCTCGAAAATTAGGGATCCGGCAAGGAGTGCACACAAGAATGCTCACTCATCTACAATTCGTCGGAGATAGTTGATAATTGGGATACCTCCCCTAGAATCGTCGAAATCCGGGGTGTCAATGAGCACAATGTGGAATCCGGTCGGCCGGTGAATGTAGTTGGCTACTTGAATGTTAGAGAATTTGTAATGTTGAACGGGACTGAGTTGGGTCATGTCGTTGGTAAGCAGACGGAAGAACTGGATGTGACGTGCGTGAGTTTGTGCCTAAAAAACCTCACGAACACCCACCGTTGACTCTCCTGGAAATCGAGAAACGGACCAAGTTAGCACCGGGAAAACATACTATTGGAATCGGAAAGGCCAGCGTACCCGTACGAGCTGCACCCATGATTCTGTGGTAAATATGTCAACTTGACAGGATAATCGGCACGTCAAGAATACTTACGCAAAAACTAGAGGTGCTTTTGTTGACGTCATGTTGACCGCGGCCAGAGAGAACCCATAAATTTGGTCTTAGTCGTTCGGGGAAGCGAAACGCCTTTTATCTTCTGTGCCAGTGGTCTGCGCAGCGTGGTATTCCTGTAGAACGGGTATCGCCGAATGGGTTGCATCACGACCCTAGATATCAATCGACGTAGACGCGCATGAACGCCGCATGTTGATGCAGCTGAATGCAAAGGTACCGATATCACTCATCCATTTGATGGCTTCCCAAACCCTGGAGACTCTTCATGGATGGCTATACTAGCTCGCCGAGTCCCGAAGTCGGGCCATGTGACGCGGGGCAAGGGTGACGAATATCATCGCTGGAGGTGCCAGGTGACAACGGGCTCGTCATGAGAATGAAATGATGGGTGACATCATAACGGGGACTAAGAGTGTATGTAGGTACAATATCCGAGTCGGATCCTGTACTGTTCACCTCTCAGACCTCTGAGAACATTTACAAACTCGCAGGTGTCGGGGGATTGCCCCATACCTGTATTCAAGCAAAGTGTCTATCAAGCCGTGACATTGTCGTGTGTCGTGGTGACTCCGTGAGATAGGTGAACGAGCCTGCGGCGTAAGAAGGCACGGGCAAAAGTCAAGGCGTAAGGAGGAATTCATTGAAGGAGGGCAGGCCTGTCAAGTGATTGACTCGGCCCCGGTGTCGAAAACGAGCTCAATGGTGCTGCGCTACGGAAAGAAGGGATGCCATATTGGGAAATGACCCTATCTTGTGATTTGCACGGAGTCACTGGCTTAGTTGTAGAGGTGCTTTGAGTACAAAAAGTCTCGAAAGGATAGCAACGTGGGTCAACAAACAAAACATGCTGATCAAGTTTCAGTGGTGCGAAACCGCCTCGCTATCGTTCCTCCATAGTTGCTACTTCAGCAATAGTCACCCCATAGTTGAAGACCTTGAAACAATCAAAGCCACACTTAGGGGTCGGTACTCAGCACACATCCAAGCGTACTTTAAAACAGTCTTACCGTAAAGATATCGTCAAAAAGATGACAGAACAAATCAGAAGTGGCACGAATGAACTGGATGGTGCGGGACATCAGTGTGCAATGAGTTTGGAATGTCTATCGTATTGTCAATTACTAGTCAAACATTGCATGGAATGACATGTGTCACTTACGCTGTATCCTAGGCATTTGCGTCCAGGATTTCAATCTATCCTACGAGTGTCTGACATGCTTTGCGACTCGACGGAAGCCACGCCAGCTGAAAATAACAGACCCCAAGTTCTTGAAAAAATCGGACGACGGACAACTAAGCGGTGGCAGATCCAGAAGGAACAAGACCCAAAGACGAATTGATGATTGCTCACGAAGACGACATTGACGACGATAGTGCCATTCCCGGCGATCGGGTGACTACCGAGACAATGTTGGCTGGGCCGCTGAGGCCTAAGGTAGTGGGATGGAGGGGGATGGGTAGGCCGAATCTCGCGATGTTGGGCCGCCCGTGGCCAGTATATGGTCCAGACCCTGTTAATCCATCTAATTCGACATCCCCTCTAGCGACGCGTGATAGACGAATGCAGTGAGCTAGTACGGTAGTAAACATATATACGGGCGATCTCAGAGGGCGAGATAGAAAAGGCCATGGTACTAAGCAGTTAAAAACCCTAGAAGCTTCCGTGACGCAACCACATCTCTTCCATATCGCATACTTTAGCCTAGAATGCTCGCGTACTCACGACAGACCCCACGTCCGGTATTAATGCCCGGCTCCTTTGAAACGAATTTCCAGCTGTCGCGTCTGCTTTCCAACATTATTTCGTTCTGACTCCAGCTTTGTTTGAGATCTCGTGCACATCCTAGAGGGCGCTCCCTCCGATTGTGGAGCCGAAGCGGCGAGTCCTGTCGCACCCAGCTGAACGGCATTTTGTTCCGACTCCTGGTTCCCTCGAGGACCTTTGGATGTCCCAGTGGCCTTTCCCTTCGGACGTTGACCTGTCGCGTTCAGTCCAATATTCCCTCCCGATGCCTGCTTTTTTGGAGGTTCCGTGCCTGCCCCGGAAGGACCCTCCTTCGAATGAGCAGCCGAGGCGTCGCGTCCTCCCGTGTCCAGCCTAGTATTTTGTTCCAACGCATCGTTCCTTTGAGATTCCGTGCGTGTCACGGAGGGCCTGGCGCTTGAACCTTGCATGTCATCGCGTCGCGTCCCATCCAGCCCAACATTATTTTGCTTCTCAGCACCCTCGTTCCTCTCGCGTGTTTTCCTAAATATCTCCGGTTCACCTCGTTCAGACGTAGAGCCGGCATGCATCATAGCAAGCGTGACTTGCAATTTCTGGTGGTCTGCGTCGGCGCGTCTCATCTTCTCGACAAGAGCCTGGCGTTCCTGCTCATGTTCGGCTGCTAAAGCACGGTTGCTTTCCTTCTCCACTTCCTTCACTTCTCTCTCTAGCTCTGCCAACTCCTGTTCGTGTTTCTTTCTCGATTCCCGTGCCTCTGCCGTAAGTACCTGTCCGGCGCTAGTATCCTCTAGTTTCTTGCCAGCGCGCATCTCCGCCTGTATCTCCATCACCATCGGCGCGAGGTGGATGAGTTGCGACATGATTTCGTGAGCAGACTCGAGAGTATT
>JBBPUC010000057.1:0-70237 GCA_038094375.1 Tubosaeta aff. heterosetosa
AGCAAAGGTGTCTTTTCCAACTTGATGGAATTGTATGGGATCCCGCTGGGAGCCCCCGGATTGCCCGTTTCTCGCTCTCGAGCTTATGAAATGGCTGGGAAGTCGACCGAGCGCCAGCCACTTAAGCGGCAGGACTCAGATGCATCAGAGTCGGACGCTTATTCTGAAACCCTCGATGCTGACGACCCTCGAGTGACGAAGATCAGGAAGCTCTGCCTAGATGACTACGAGGACGAACGGCGAAATACCCTCAGGCAGATGGATTATCGTCAACGTCGGAAGGAGCAACAGAAGATTCGTATCGAGTATAATGTGTCTTGTAAGTTTTACTAGTCGGGCCATCTGCGTTTTAACCGACATTTTCTTAGCCATCTTGGGGCGTCACCAATTCCTCCTCAAGCTTGCTCGTGCTCTGATGATGTTCGGTGCACCATCACATCGTATAGAATCGCAGCTTGTGGCCGCGGCCCGTATTCTCGAGATCAACGCTGAATTCATTCATCTGCCCAGCGTCATCATCTGTTGCTTCGGCGATAACGACACCATGACGTCCGAAACGCACTTTGTCAAGGGCGCGGGAGGGCTTGCTCTCGGGAATCTCCACGAAGTTCACCTCATTTACAGAGCGGTTTTACACGATGAAATTAGCGCTAGAAGTGCAACAGATCTATTGGAGAACCTGCTTTCTGCGGAACCAATGTACACAATCTGGCTTCGATGCCTCTTGAGCTTTTTCTTGTCGGTGCTCATCTGTCCATTGGCCTTCGGTGGTTCTTTCCTGGATATGTGGGTGGCGGGCGGCGGCGCCTTTGTCTTGTGTTTCCTTCAGCTCAACGTCGCAACCAAATCAGCAATGTACAACAACGTGTTCGAGTGCGTCCTACCCATCCCCTCCCTGGTTCTGTGCTAAAAAATAGAGCCAGGATCACTACCGCAATGTTCATGTCTTTCACGGCCCGTGGGTTGAGCAGCATTCGCAGTCAAATATTCTGTTATGAGGCTATCTCATCTGCTGGTATAATTGGCATCCTTCCAGGCTTCCTCATTCGTAAGTGAATCCGTCATGGAATACCACGCTAATTAACACCGAAAACAGTGACTAGCTCTCTCGAACTGGCGTCGAAGAACATCGTGTGCGGTAGTGTCAAGATGGTATATGCACTCATCTATACCCTGTTCTTGGGTTTTGGTTTGCAGATTGGTTCAGACCTATACCTTCTCTTCGACCCTACCGCTCGACACCATCTCGCAACACTAGCGGCCAAGTTGTCCACCACGGTTACCTTGATCGGGACATTCGCGCCGGACAACTCAACGAACGGGACCCCACCAGCGATCGGCACATTTACCTTCACAAATGCCACCAACGTCTATATGGCGGACATTGTCGGCGGATGTTACCGTCCACCTTCGTTTGCCTGGTATATTCAGCCCTTCCCTTGGTGGACGCAATTCATCATTGTTCCCATCTTCTCCATCCTGTCGTCCCTCGCGAACTTACAACCATGGAAGTCGAGGGAGCTTCCCGTGATGGTCCTGATTTCCTGTGCTTCGTATGCGACGAACAAGATCGCAAACCACTACATCTTCAACCGATCCGATATTGTCTCCGCTATTGGTGCGTTTACAGTAGGTCTTTTGGGGAATATCTACTCGAGGAAGATGAGTGGCACGGCGTTCACCTCCATGGTCACGGGTGTCTTGTTCTTGGTCCCAGTTAGTGTCGCGCCCATTCATCCCGAGTGTACCTAACGCTGAGTTTCAATGTTCACAGTCTGGTCTTTCCCAAGCAGGCGGTATCACAGCGAATGGGTCCGCGGTCGATGTTGGAGGTGCTATGATTGCAGTCACTATCGGCATCACCGTTGGTCTGTTTATGAGTCAGGCTATCGTGTACATGTTCGGATCCCGCAAGAACGCTGCGGTGTTCTCCTTCTGACCTGGTGTCGGAAGCCCAGGATCTACCTTATCAACATAGCTCGGCTAGGAGCCCACTCTGGATCGCTGGTTGGTTTGTATCAATCATGTGGTTGCTAAGCTTGCTCGATCTCGCAGGATGACCCAGCTTACATAAATCGCAGTTTACTTCTCCTACTCGTCTACTGTAGTTTCTAAAACATGACAGCTGGTGCATTCTCCACGCTTTCGATAGGTGTTTTGTGCCCGACAAGAGTTCTGATGTTATTAATTCCATATCTTCGAGTTGGCTGATTTGAGGAATCATCATATGAGTAGGAAGTTGACAGGCACTCACCGAATCATCGTTGGTCTTTCAAGACTGATACCCCAGCCATGCACACGGACATCCTTTGGGAATCCCATAGGTTCTAGCATTTCAGGGCGGAACATCCCACTGTTCCCGATTTCGACCCATTTTTGAAGCAAGGGGTGGAAAGCAAAGATCTCAAGTGACGGCTATACCATACCAATAATACGGTTATCAGAACTATCTCAGCAACAAACTTGTCGACACAAACCTCTGTGTATGGGTTGTACGCAGGTTTGAACCGGAGATCAGTCATTCCCATCTTTTTGAAGAAGACTCGCATAAATCCTACGAAATTCAGTACAAAACCATGAGAAGAACAAAAGTGTAGGCTTACCGATGAGGCCAGCCAACGTGAGATTTCTATCTGCAACAACACCCTCTACTTGGTGGAATTCAGCTAGGTGTGTGGCATCCATCGTTTCGTTTCGGAATACCCTGTCAATACTGAACAACTTTGCGGGCTGGAAGCCGTCTTGTCCCGTTTGATTCAAAGCGCTTGACTTCAGCTCTCTATGGTTGTCTATTTCTTCACCCCTGCATTTAGCAGCGAGTTTGTAAAGCATGGAAGCTGATGAGGCAGTGGTGTGTGTCCGGAGGAGAAGCTTGCGGGATTCTTCATGGGACCAAGGTGTTCGATAACCGATTGAACCATACCCGCCTTGTTCGTGTACCACGGACACACGCTTGTAGTAATCCTCTGGAGGTGACAATGACGTCGAAGGATCTGCCACAATCATGAAGCTAAAGCTAATGAAAGATGACAAACACGTGCCAGATAGGTAGAATGTGTCTTGTATGTCTCTGGCGGGGTGAAGCTGCGGTACAAATAGAGCATCAAAACACCAGAAGCCTGACTCGACAAACGAATTGGTTGGCATTTCTTCGAAACTGACAACATTGTCAGACAGTCCGGAGAAGAATGAACGTAGAAATAGTATACCCCATCTCCAAGAATATGTTACGGATCTCTTCGCGAACTTTGAGGAGTGGGTGAAGCGCACCACCAGAAGTCGGGATCCCATCGGCTTCAAAGTTGTATTTTTTGAAGGAAGCCGTTTTCCATGTGCCACTATAATCGATTAATCATCTCTTTAGCAATAAAACGGAAGAAGCGTACGAAGTTAGCATTTCGGCGGTAAGATCAGTTTCTGGCTTTGCTATGGATGTGCTAAAACTTGATCCCTTTTGCACCGAAAACCATTGCCCTTTCCTGGGCGATCAAGGTTTCAGCGTGTACAAACCCAGAAATAAAAGAGAGAGCAACCTTTGAGTAATGAGTTTACGCTTTCGTAATTCAGCGAGACCCTTCTCGCCAGCCCGAAGAGTTCCGGTAGACTCCACCTCACGTAGCTCAAGCTGTGTAGAATCTATAATTTGTGCAAGCTCAAGGTAGTGATTAGCTGGATTAGATTTCTGATTGCTGCAGGACTCACAGCCTTTACGAATCCATTTCCCTCCTTTGTTATCCAGCTATTCTTGAAAGCACGTCCTTGACCAATCTTGGCTGTTTCATCGCCTACTCTTTTCTTCAATTCTTGTACCCCCACTGGGTCACCCTCTCCCTTGGCTGGAAGAGCAGCCCATACTCTGGCTTCATGCGATCCCTCTTGGGCTATCTGTGCACCCTCGGGTGTAAGGGTATGTGAGGACGTCTCATGGGTATCGTAAGAAATCATCTGCAAGGCGAGTGAACAGATCAGATCATCATAAGCAAGTTTGACCTACTTCGCGGCTGAAAAGGGAGTTGAGAGCGCCGAGAATCGTGATCTGGGCTTCATGGCTTGTCGCTGGATCGCATTCTCCGGGTATAACAAGCGTCCTCGTATCTTGGATCGCTCCGGCTTCGTCTAGTGTGTCTAGGATGTGCTTTTGAATTACTTCTGTCATGATAGAGGAGGTAGACCGCCTGCTGATGATGTACTTTAACAAGATACAGTGGGAGTCAATCTCATCTGGGTCACGTGTCTTAGGTCTCCTCGTCGAATACTGTCATGGACTCAAGACCAACCGAATCATGGCAGGAAATATGGCAACGAGCTTATAGCTCAGCCCATCTGACCCTTTCTTCAATACGCAACACTCTGGCCCAAGGTACATCAAGTCCTCGTGTCCTGCGCGTCGGCCAGCTCGACGCGGAAGTTCTCGATCAGGAGCTGGTACAATTGTTGTGCGAACCACTGAAAAAGGCCTTGAATCTCGTTAATGTATGTCCATATCACCATTAACATCCATCTTCGACGGCCAGGAAGACCGCACTAAGAGCTCGATTCGATTCAGAATTAACACTCGTCATTCAATTGATGCTTTACAAATTTTCGCTCTGGGACCTGGGAGCTAGTTATGGTGCCCGATTACAGGGATTGGCATATGCCGTTGAGGGTCATTTCAGTCCGGACACTCTTACGCGTACGTCTTCATCACTGCAACAGAGAGCGCTCACCGTCAACTGAACCACAGCTGGTGGACTGCCACGACGAACTCTCATCATTCATGGCGTACTTACGATCGTTATTCCCTATCTCTACAACCGGTTGCGTACGCACGCGTTGTCCAGGGCTTGGCCGGATACGCCTTCGAGTGACACGCGTCGTGTGGCTTGGCAGACGCTCACGAGACTAGAATCGACGCATTCACTTCTCAGCCTATCAAACTTTATTGCCTTTTTATTGAGCGGTCGGCAAGTGACAGTTGTCTGCACCAGAAGCAATATTTGACATGTTACATTAGGTACCGCAGTTTATCTGATCGGCTTCTTGGAATGTCTCTTGTACCCACCTCGAACCAAGTCAAGCGTGAAGTTAGCTATGAATTCATGAACCGCCAAATGGTTTGGCATGCCTTCACTGTACGTTTCACCTTTTTCGTACATTGACTGGTTCCAAACTTTGATTAGGAATTTCTTCTGTTCTTATTGCCCCTCATAAACACAAGATCGGTCCAGCGTCGAGTCAAACGATTGATATCGCGACTAGCTCTGCCAGCGATGCTCTCGAACACTTCTCAGGACAGCCTTCGAAACCCCCTGCGGAAGCAAGGCAAATACGAAGGACTTACCGACGATCAGTGTGGGATCTGCGCTGAAAATGCCTCGTACACTCTCAACCTAGGGTACGCTGCGGACACATCTGCCTTGGAAGGGGTACTGGAAACACCTAGAGAAGACGAAGTTCCGCCTTTTCCCATCTATACCCCATATGTCACATCGTGCGGACATGTCTACTGCTACCATTGCATCGCCGAGCGTATGATGCGCACCGCCGATGAGGGGCTGGAGTCTGGCTGGGAGTGTTTGCGATGCGCGGAGAGTGTCAAGAGCGCAGACAGGTTGGAGGGAGCACACTCGGATACAATGAGTGATTATGAGTTCAGTAGCGATATAGATGTGACTGACATGTCGGGTAGTGCGAGTAGCTACATGGGTTCGCTTTCGGAATAATCTTTCTTGCTACAGTGCTGTTGAGCTACATGCTTAAACGCTGCAATTACAGTCAGCTGGACCGGCCAGATTTGAGGGTGTCCACTATATTCCTCGTGCTAGGGGGTTGAATCAGAGTGTAACGGGATTCTCTCAGCCGTCGCCCGGCCATGACGCTGTCGGTCACCCATTCGGGTTTGACTACATAGACGGGGTTTCTTGACTTTGTTGACAAAAGTCTATGGGTTTTGGAGCCACTGAGTGGTCGTGAGGTCACGATGTGGGTTGCACCACTCGGTGCGTTTCTAAGGCGGTGGGTTTCAGGTAAGCTCGGGAGCTGCACGTCAGAGGACGCACAAGGTAATCCCGCCTGCTTGCACAATTAATCTTCTCATTTCGATGTCGGTGGTACCACTGAGGTAGCCGTCAATGTGCACGCGAACGTTGGCCAAGACACCATCTGGAGTGCTGTCTCGTCGCTCCTGGAACACTTTTGCAGGAGTCCTGTCCCCTCCCCTCTGGTGGCCTGTGGCAGCAGAAACGACAGTGTCTGGTGAAGTGAGGCAGCGTCGCTGAACAAGAGGGGTTTCTCTCACCCGAACGCTGGTAGATGTCTGAGTGGGTGATGGGGTTTGAATCGTCCGAGAGGGTGTTTAGAAGACGCTTTGTTATTTTCCTGCTGTCCATTTGAGATGCTCAAGGCTATACGCTGTCCAACGCTCAAGATGACAGCCAAGTCGTATCAAGAGGCCATCGTTGCCCTCAACTCTCTTCAGAGCAACGCTGCCACGCTGGCGGCTTCAAAAGCCTCTGGAGGCTTTCTCAACAACCGTGAAGCCATTGCGCGGACGAACGAGTTCGTCACCAGAATAGGACTCACGGTAGATTTCATGTTTGATCGTACTCCTCGTCTCATCGTCCGTCTCAGCCAGACGACCTCAACGACCTCAACGTCATCCACATCACTGGTACCAAGGGAAAAGGCTCTACCAGTGCTTTCACCGACTCAATTCTCCGACATGCACGCCCCGGGCTGAAAGTTGGCACGTTGCCCGTCTCTCTCTGATCCCTCTCTGCTCAGCCGACACAGGTCTCTATACTTCTCCCCACCTCGTCGCTGTCCGCGAACGAATCAGAATCAATGGGCGCCCCTTGTCGGAAGACGAGTTTGCAAAGTACTTTTTCCAGGTCTGGGAGAAGTTTCAAGAGAATCCAGTGGGCTCCCCTCCTTTACTCGAGAACACTTCAAATGCCAAATCTTTGCATAGCAAATCACCCCAGGATATTCCCTTATGCCCTCGTACTTTCGATACCTGACCCTCATGGCATTCCATGTCTTCAAGGATCTCAAGGTCGACGCTGCCATTTTGGAAGTCGGCATCGGTGGGGCGGGTGATAGCACAAACGTCGTTCCAAATCCAGTTGTTACTGGAATTTCCGCTCTTGGAATGGACCACGTCGCAGTCTTAGGGGGTACTATTGAAGCCATCGCGCGTCAGAAAGCTGGGATATACAAGAAGAACGTCCCTGCTCTCACTGTTGAACAGTACCATCCATATGTCGACTTGGAAGCTATTCTTAGAGAAACTGCGACGAACGTCAAGGTAGGTGGCCCACGTTACGCTTGAAGTCACCTCTTAATGTTCCCAGGCGTCTGAATTCAAAGTCGTGAAGGAACTTGCTGCCTTGAAAGAGGTCAAACTGGGTGCGTCAGAGTCTCTTCCCCTCTTGTTTCCCCGCCAATTATTACATCTAGGTCTGTCGGGTAAACATCAGTTATCAAACGCGAGTCTCGCAGTGCAATTGGCCCTTACTTTCCTTTCAAGACGGGATGTATCACGGAGCTCCGATCCGATACCCGATGACTTTATTGCTGGTCTGGAAAATACCAAGTGGCCCGGACGTTGTCAAACAGTATTGGATCCCAACTACTCGTCGACAACCTGGTACCTTGACGGCGCACATACGGACGAGAGCCTCAAGTGTTGCATCGAATGGTTCGTCAGTCCCAATGTCACGATATCTGAGTCAGTACTCGTCATTTGGTGTCCTATCCCCCGCAATAACGTGGTCCGAATGTAGTGTATCTAGCGCCGACCGTCCATCGCGTATCCTAATCTTCAACTGCACCAATGGCCGTTCGGGCGAGACATTCCTCAGGACGATGCTCGATGGGATCAAAACGCAGCTTGCAGCCTTCCAAAGCTCCGAAGAAGCCAATCGGTTCTTCGATCAAGTAATATTCTGCAGTAACGTTACTTATTCTGATGGTCACTCTAAAGGTGGTAAGCCATTCAGGCGGCGTACATTTTTGCGCAACTTGAACCATTTGACGTAGATTTGACTTCTGTCGCACAAACCACTGCCGAGCACACTGGACCCACCATTCAAGACCAATTCAAACAAGCCTGGTCAAATATAGTAAAAGATTTCCCCGTCGATGCGATTCATTCTTTTCCTTCCGTCGAACACGCCATTCGGAAGGTCCGGGAGCACTCGGCTACGAGACGTGCACACGTCCTTGTCACCGGCAGCTTACACCTAGTAGGAGGTGTCGTAGAGGTAGCAGGACTATCCTCTATTGCCCTTGGGGATCTGTAGCGTTACCATATATTGTCCATCGCAGCATATTCGTCGTCGCTATGCTAACTTATGGAGTATTCGCCTTCAACAGGGCCTTTTAGATCGGTGCCTTTGGATATCAGTCTCGCAGCGAACAATAGGGATAGACTTTAGATGATCTTTGGATGAAAAGACACCACATTTTTCAGTATCGTGCTTGCTGTTCGGAAGTAGTACAAAAAAATAATATTATATCATGATTCAAATCCCAAAGGCTGTCATTCCTTTCTTCCTAGCACAGCTAGATGTCAGCCGTCCCGGTCCCCCTAGGTAAAAGGACCGGTTGTATAGGCAACGTGTACTTCAAATCAAGTTCTTCCAAGACGGTCTTGAGGTGGCGCATGAACGCGTTCCTGCGCGCCCAGCGCCCACCCCAATCTTGCCAGTTCGAACGGTCTGGAAAGTGCCAATTTAGTATACCCTATCAAGTATTCACGGAATATGACACTTGCGTTCGACAGATACAGTGAGATGAATCGCGTTTTGATACTCCATCTTGTCAATATTGACACCACAACCTGACCATTCGCGGTTGTTCGCGACGACGTAGGCCTGGATGTGTTGCTTGAGCTGCTCGACAATTTCCAGCGAGGTATTATAAGATATCGTGACGGTCGTACTCTCCCACCTGCCAGCAATGAGTCCCGTGCATGTTAATGGAAAGTTGGATACAACATACATGGAGGTGCTGCGGCGCATGTTGTGAACAAGCTTCGTGCTAGAGAGTATAGAATTTGGCACAATGATCTCTTGGCCGTCAACTCGTCGGAACACAGTGGAGAAGAGGCCAAATTCCTTCACTACAAGGTACTGGTCGTCGATCATCACCAGATCCCCAACGTCAAATACATGCGTGGAAAAGATGAAGATAAGCTGGCGAAGGCGCATGAGCGACGGTCTCCCGTATCCGCAAAATGCCTTACGGATTCAAACAGCATCTGCGCCGAGTGGCCGAAGATGAAGGAGAACCCGAGAATGATGGTTGCGAGAGGCACCAGAGAGGCCAGCGTATTGTTTCGATTGAAGATGAGCAAACAGGCAAACGCAATAAAAAGGAGTGCAACGCAAACGAGGACTGCATCGAGCTTGGCCACTGCCGAACCGACGTCCTGTTCGTATTGTCAGGCAACGCAAAGTCTCGAGTTATGTGCTCTTCCTACCTTGAGACTTGCTGTTAACGTTTTGCGTTCTCGGTAAATCCTTTGTACTGCTTCTCTCATCTCACGTCTACTGATATCTCCATTCCCGTCCTTGTCAAAGAGAGTAAATGCGGCATGCTAACCGGAGCATCAGCTTGATTGCCCGAGTGAGACGTGAGGGAAACACGGACAGCCTCTGCGGTAGATCGGAAATATGGATAAAAGTCTAAGAACCAGATAACTATCTGAACTATATTATAAGAATCAACGACGCACCTTCCACGATAAGGTGAGATCTCTCAGGACTCGTAGCTTTCAAACCTTCAAATAGCTTCTTTGCTAATTTCCTAGCCGAATGGAGCCCTCCCAGTTCCACGTTCTTGTGGAACTTTGAATTTTTCAACGCAACCTGCCCAATGGCTCCGCCAACTTGATCGACAATGATGGAGGCCATAAACCGGCGACGGCGCCGCCTTGTTTCTTCTCGACTCAGACCGTGATGTCTCTTCCTTTGAGGCGGATGGCCAGCAGCGGACTCGTGGTCGCCTTGGCCATCGGGAGAGGATGACGCCGACACGCCACTGGTGTCCTTACGGTGCGACCAAGCCCCCGTCAGTCCTCCAAAATCGAGCGATGCGCCTATTGAGCTGAGTGCAACTTTGTGACTTGTCTTTCCGTGGGCTGCTTTTCGATTGGTAGACACAGGATGCGCATTTGAAAGGCAATCGAGCGCTTTCAACCCCAGGCGGTTCTCAGCCAACCTGTCAGCTAGCGCACGTTGGTGAAAGTTGATCGCAACAAATCTGAGGAATAGCTTTTCCACGAACAGGATCACGGCAGCAGTGAAAAGAGCCTGTTCAAAACATATGAGGATACTTAACAAGGCAGGATGGACGACGAATACCTGCATGACGCGGTTCATTATAACCCAGTATGACCCTGTTGGGTTGTAAAAGGCTCGAATCACAGACAATGCTATCCATGCCCACGACACGTCAAGGAGCAACTTTAGCCAAGCGGATACCGCTAATGTGAGCTTCAGGTTGGTAAAATCAAAAAAGAGCTTTTCGAGGTAACGACAAAAGTGACGACAGACCTCTACTTGTGTCTTCAGTCGCTCGACCTGGCCACCGAGAAGCAGGATGAGGGTGACGATGGTATCTGGTAAGAGGTCGACGATCAGATACGTTGCGCACGATGCTGCCCAAATGATGGACAACCACAGGGACCATGTGTGGACTTGGGAGCGCACACCACTGGTTTTATACTTGAGGTCGACGACCAAAAGCGGAGTGATGAGGACCGCAGTGCCAATGATGCCGACCAAAACCGTCCGAACGAGACGAGTCAGCTTCAGAAATGCAAGCCAGAGGGCCCTGCCTCTCCTAGCATGCTTGCCTTGGCGAGTCTCTTCCTCTGCGCCCGAAGGTTCTTCATCCCAGTCGAACTCGTCCGAAGAATTCGTGGATGTATCTGATTCCACTTCTACGGCTGCGACGCCCCGACCACGCTCTGGGGGGCCGCCTGCGCCATTTGCTGATTCTGAAATGTCGGAAAGGTAGGAATCCCAGGCGTTCACGGGCGGGCGTGTGGTTGTCATGAGTGGAGAAAACGTCCAGAGTTTGCTCCACACCGCAACGATCCTGGCAACGGCATGTGTTCATTTATATACAACATTCGCTATGCGTATGATACAGATGCCGGCAGACAGAGAGTGGTACAACCCGCACTTCACTGGAGACGTTGCCTCATAGTTCTGCTGTCGTTGTCTAGAGGTGGCGAGGCGGGTCGTTTCTGCATGGGTATGAGCATAACACAAGGGGTAAGACGAAGGTATGTACACGGTCGTTCGACGAGACGAGATCTTGGACGAACATTATTGGCTGTTGAGCTGTCCTTGCTTGGCGTAGAGCGCTGACTCCAAAGAGTTGGGTCAGAGGTGGTTCATCCGCGCAATCATTCACATCGAGCAATGCCGGATGCTCTGGCTGCGGCGCCCTTTGACGCGCCAACGCGCTGTGCCCGAATTGCTGAGTTGGCTGGGGTTCTGCCTGGGCGGCGGTAGGCCCAAGAATGTCCCTGGCTCTGCCCAGGATACCCTCACGTGTCTCTGGGAGGGACCTCACGGTGGGGACGACCTGCTGGCGTCTTGGTTTCTTCGGTGGGCCAGTGGGGACAACAGAATCCATCAGGGTGGCTTCACTCTCGCCTGCATCGTTGGCTGGAGATACGAGGGCGATTTCCTGTTCGACGAGACACCGGATCGTGTCCTTTGTCAACGCGTTCTTCTTTGCGCATTGCTCGATGTGCACGCGCTTTTGCTTGGCTGATTTCCTGCTCGTCCATTGTAGACGACACGCGACACATGTAGACAACCGGACGAGCTGAGCGTCGGGCAGGTTGACTGGAGGGTCCTTTCGGGTGACTGGGTCGGGACGAGAACTTGGACCGAGGGGTGGTCGCTTGGCGGATTTATAGGCAAAGCGTGAAAGAAAGGCTTGGAATTAATAGTCGTTTCAGTCGTTGATTCGAATCCTTTCAAGGGCCAACTTACTTTCTTCCTCCTCGACGTCGAGTGGCATTGTGAGCGACGCGTCCTGCTAGAGCCTTCTTTCAAGTCGCGATCGACATGGACCAAGTGCAAGTGTTGCAGATCATCGCCCTCGCAGCATCCCAAAACCCACAGGAGGTCAAACTTTCCACTGACCGCCTCAAAGACCTCCTCGAAACCCGCCCTGGCACATATAACGCGCTCCATCGTATTGCCGCAGACGTCTCACTGCCGCTGCATGTCAGACAACAAAGCATCATCCAGTTCAAGAATGCTGCTCTCTCTCACTGGAGATCCAGAAAGCAAGCCCTTCTGTTCCCCTTGGATACTCGCCCTTTGATCAATTCCTTTTCAGACTCTTAAGCGAGGATGACCGCGCACAAATCCGTCATCGATGTGTCGCTTTCTTATCCGAGGCGAACGACGCCGTTCGTGCACTTTGATGTCGGTCCATCTCTAGCTCATCTCTTAACAGATTGCCAAATGTAATGAAGAGATTGTCGCGAAAATCGCACGGCTGGACTACCCTCACAATTGGTACGTCGTGCCACTCCATTCAGCTGGACGTCGTTCAACAATACATATATATATATTAGGCCATATCTCTTTGGTCAAATCATGCCTCTCGTCGAAAGTGGCCTGCTCTCCTTGGCCAACTCCCCGAATGTGACTATTCAGTCGACGCTCCCGTTGAGGCGTAGTTTGAGAGTCCTGAACGCCATCCTCAAGGAACTGGCCGGTATGAAAATGCTTACAGGCATCAGGACAATGTCTCGGGTATGAAACCCTCCTTTTGACAGCACAATTTCCGATCAGCTTCGTCACCAGGTCACCGACGAGTTGCGGAACATCATCCTTGCATACTATTCGCAACTCTCCCCGACAGTATTGAGTATAGATGGTTTGCTTGGCCAAGAACGCACCTTTGCAACTCTCATGACAGCCCATCTCCTTTTTAAATGCCTTGTTACGATGGCAATGTGGTCATGGCCCCGCATTATCAAAGATGACAAAGGCGCATTCCCAGAACTCAAAGATTGGGCAAGTACCGTTTCGAGTTTTGGCACTCGTCCTAACTTTCTGTTATAGTTCATTCAATTATTTCAGAGTTCGACTGCTCAGCTCAGGGCGCTTTCGGAGCTACGTATTAGGCTCGTTCTTGCCATGCCGGCACAAGATTCAATCACGACTGAATCAATTAAACGATTAACGTCGCATATTCGTATTTTTGGGAAGTTTTTCCGAAGGATACAGCAACTTGATCCTGCGAAGTTTATCGATCTCCCAACGTGTAACGACATGGTGTTGTACTACTGGTCAAAAGTCGTGGAAGCCACCAATCGTCACTCGGAGGACATGATACAGGGTTCGTAACGATTTGTTGGCGGTGTTTAAAGACTAACTTATCTTGCAAATTCAGATTTACCGACGGCCGTCTACCCGGTTCGATTCCTTGTACAAGCTATGGTTCTTTTTAAAGAAAACCTCGCCAAATGGACCCCTTTCCGAAAGGGCGGTCCTATCACAGAGACAAGTACACACGATTTCAAGACGATCCATTCCTCACTGACTTCTTGTAGCATTGTCGCAGCAATTTGTCGAAGATTCAGTCCGATTGCTTGTCATGCGTTTCATCCCTCTGAAATCGTCTGATCTCGAGAGTTGGATGGAGGATCCCGAAAACTGGATCAAAGAAGAAGACAAAGAAACCGATCAGTGGGAATACGAACTTCGTGTGCGTCTCTCGGTTCCGCGACATTTCTTCATTCTGAATAGACATAGGCCTGTGGTGAACGTGTCCTCATGACACTTGCAGCACAATATCGAGATTATGTTGTCCCACTGATGGAATCCACTTTCAAGGCGATGATTGGTGGGTCTTCTGGCTTCCAGTTGACTTTGTTATCTAGCTCTTTTGTGCAGAACAACCTACTACGGATTTGGACAGTGTCCTTCAAAAGGAAGCACTGTACTGCGCCCTAGGAAGATGTGCCCCTAGACTGTGTGATATCATTCCGTTCAACGAATGGATGCGTCACAAACTCATCGTCGAAGTGAGAGAAGCGAACCCCATGTAGGTGTCGATTAATGTCCTTTCACCATCTCTGACCACAAATTTAGTTTCATTATTATCAAGCGTCGCATTGCATGGCTGATCGGTAAATGGATCGGTGATATGTGCGCACCTGCATCAGATCCTATTATTTGGGAAATTCTTGTCCATCTGTTGCAAGACAGGAGCCCGGGCTCAGACGCTGTTGTTCGACTCACCGCTGCGAATGCACTCCGTGAATGCGTGGATGTAAGTAAATTCATTGTTATTCATTATCCACTGAGTGAGACGCGCTAGACCATTGATTTTGATACGACTGTCTTTGCTCCTTTCTTGCCTGTCACCGTCACGGAGCTGATCAAACTTATGGGAGAAACAGACGCAATAGAGATAAAACAAAAACTTGCGAAGACCTTGAATGTGGTTGTTGAACGTGCTGACGAGCAGATCGTTCCGCAGATACAAATAATTGGAGAAGCAATTCCTGTTTTATGTATGTTCACTCGTTGCATTTTGATCCCTTACCGACTATTGTTTTAGGGACTGCTGGAGGGGAAGAATGGTTGTTTAAGGCACAGCTTCTTGAGGTCGTGAAAAGCCTGATCTTGGTAGGGCCGTTGCTGGGTGATCTAGCAACTCTTGCTGAGGACATCATAGTCATCCAAGGATTATTCTGCCCCTATCATACCACTTGTGGTCCCTTTGGTTCAGGAAAGCTTGTCGCCTGGGGTGGGCTTTCTCGTTGATTCCTCTCCTTCTACTGAATTCCGCGAAGGTCGCTGTCAATCTAGACGAAGGTGGCATCGATCTTTGGCTTGCTGCACTTCGAAATTCCACGGCCCTCCAGACCATTCCCACATCGAACCTTTCCCAACTCTTCCCTCTTGCTATGGCATTGCTCGCGAATAATTTAGACCTCTTGGGGAAGATAACACTTATCGTTGAATCCTATCTCTTTGTGGATGCACACCTTGTACTGCAAGTACGTCTAGAGACCATCCTCGCCTCCACACACCTACGATTCCCTTAGAATTTTGCATTTGACCTCATGGATGCAGTCATGAGTGTCATGCTTGGCCGAGCCCTCGACACGAATCAGCGAGGTATTTTAAATAGCGTGAACTTTATGTTGCAGCTGGCGCCCTCATCACTGTGGGGAGAGCCAATGCATAGATCAGGTTTCTTCAATCACATTTTGAAGATACTTGGCGACGATAAAGTAGGTTGCATTTTCTGTTATGGTTGTGTAGTATTCAGTCACGACAGAGCTCCTCTTCTATACTGACAGAGTGTGTCTTTGTCTTTGCTCGGATCGCGTTAACGGATCGCGAGATGTTCGTTCGTCTCGTGTCCGCTGCGGCTGCAGTCGGAAATGAACGCGAGGATAATGTCTGGGAAGTCATCATGGATCAATTTTGGAGACAGGTATGTGGATAAACTTCTTTTTGTCACATTTCACTTCTTATTTTCCACTCGGCCAGTTCGACCACATGTCGGAACCACGACACCGCAAACTTCTAGCTCTTGGAATTGCATCTCTCGTCTCAACTGGTCGCCCTAATGTGCTAGAGCGTGTACCAAATGAGATCTTCAATCTTTGGACGGACGTCCTCTATGAAGTGAGAGAAAGTCGGAATCACACCGAGGATGGTGAAGACGGGTGAGTTCTTAGCTAGTCTTTCGTGTCACCTAATCAGATCGCGTCTAATAGTGGCCTCCACCTCTTTTGGGATATGCACAATGTGCCAATATCGTATTACGCCGATTCCGAAGGGACCTTGGAGTACGATCGTCGCAAATTGGTAGGTCAACTTGATATACTGCGTACTGACCTCGCTCAGCAATATTTAGCTGTATGAACGTGATCCGGTGCGGACACTTCTGCTCACGACAAGCATTGCAAGTGCATTACAAGAAGCGGAGAGAGTTTGTGGTGACGCACTATTCAAGCTCAAATATCTTGACAAAACAGATCCTACAGTACTTAAACAGCTTCAGGCGGAACTCGCTGGTTGAGGCACTGTTGCATCAACCTATTCTTTTGGTTTTGTGTTGGAGCTTCCTCGAATTCTGGGTCCAGCTTATTGTCATACTCTGCCATCTTGGATGTCAGTTAAACAGTTTATTACTCAAGTCACAGCATTAAGGAGTCATGTGTCCTAGTGTAATGCGAACCGCATTCTGCCTGTCCATCGCAGTGGGTATACGTATCGGAATGGATGGTCGCATGCCTTCCACATAGTTGGCACCTCCGGAGTCCAAAGTAGGCTTAGCATGGCAAAGACAACCTGGAAGGCAGTAGTTGGGGGGGACAAGGGCATCTTCTCCGGAACAGACCGTAGTTACGCCAACGTACTCAGCAGCAGACGGAAAGGCGTACACGAGCAAGACGGAGAAGGGGAATGGACACGGGCTGGAGTCGATATCACGAGCCCATACTTGCTGATCATACGAGAGCTGTGTGAGTAGTGCCAACAGGACAATCCCTGTTGCGTATATAAAGACTCGAGGTATATCATTCAATTTGGGGATAATTGGAGTGTGAACAGGAAAGTACCTAATGTTGCATTGGTCCATGCCAGTGCCACTAAAGTTTCGTATACGGCAGTGAAACGAGTGTGAAGGGCACCACTGTCGAACTCGGATACGAAGAGCGCAAGCACTGCAGGTCGGACGCATGAGCAGCAGCACAGCATCAGTCAGTTCTGGACTTGCACATATGAAACGGAAGGAGCACGAAAATCCATGTTGCCTCCATGCCGACGATTTGCGGGGAGAAGAACCTCTTCTTGAAAATCCTGTTACAGGAGCGTGTAGACCGAGAAGAGGAAGACGAGCTACTCACGTCCATAGGGCGCCGACAAATGTAAAGCACGGAATGGCTACCAGCGCGCCAGAGTTGTTGGACTTGCCGTAGCCATAAACCCAGAGAACAGCGGCGAGGAGGATGCACGCGAGGGACAACAATGCGATCACGCCTGGCAAGTCAGTCCCTACGGCTATTGGACGCTGACTGACTCACCCATCCACAACTTGCGGGCAGTCCTGAAGCTCAGGCCCATGATAAAGCAAAACTAGAAGACATGACTTGTTCTAATACTTGACGATTGCGGCTGGCATCCGAGCAAGTGACGACTGCACTGCCACCATATACTCTCAGATGGCATCGCCCAGAGAGTCATTGACGAGATGGGCAGGATATGATGTCGACTTGCAGGAACGCGAAGATGCCCCCAAACTCAACTGTGAGCTGCCCCACGATACACCGTGTCCGTATGGCTCACGTCTTACAAGTTCGTTCTCGCGCCAGGGAATTCATCGAGTTCCATGACCAAGTCGAGGTGCGTCAGGCATCATCAATTCTGTCGTGTTACCTGACGTACATAGCAGACCAGCGTTCGCCTCCTGGATTCGCTAGAGTCTTTCCTATCTACGTTCCAGAGAGACTTGTCTGCCGTATCCAGTCAACTATCCGAGCTTCAAGAACGCAGCACCGACATTGACAACAGGCTCAAGGGCCGACGGGTTCGGCTTTCTGCTCGATCTTTGTCCTGCTATTAATTTGCACACAGAGAATCGAGAAACCCTTGTCGAGTCTCATATCCGAACTGACCATCCCGCCTACGTTAGCTACGACATTACTCGACACTGAAGTGGGGGAAGTGTGGGTGCCAGCGGTTGCTGACTTTGAAAGACGGCTCGAAAACCTACGTGCACGGTCGCGTGTCAAGGCTGCCAGAGAACTGGCAGATGTTGCGGAAGCCCTCCGAATAGTTGTATGTTGAATTTACGGCTTTCAAGCAAGTGCTCATCCGAACCTGTCAGACAGCGACGAAACTTCGCGCCTTCTTCCTCGCATTGTTGAATGCGATAAAAAATAACGTAGCAACCAATATGCAGGTGCTGCAGACATCCGGATTCCTCAAATACCGTGCCTTGTTTGGTTTCCTGAAGCGTCAAGCCGAACCCGTGGCAGTAGAGATACGCGAATCGTATATTGCCGCAACCCGCACATACTATGAGACTGCCTTTCGACGTTATATTCGCAGCCTTGGTTGGCTGAGGGTGAGTTCGTTGTTATTATTTGGCGTCGTCCCATAACCGCTTGTCTTCAGGCTCGGATCACTGAGAGGTTCGAAAGTATTGCAACAGTGTCAACAGAAGATGACAATGTTCATGTAGACTTTGAGCGATTAACGTATGCAAAGCTGGATGGTCCAGCTGTCATACTCGCGTATCAAGCCGACGACAAATTGCATGTAAGCCCACTGGTTTTGTTCATCCGCAATGAGCTAAGTATTTTTGAAGAAAGAGCCGCTCGAAGCTATCCTAAGGTCCCTCTTCTTGGTTTTAATGGATAATGCGACAGCGGAATATTCATTCATTGCGTCGTTTTTCTTCGTTGGGCCGTTGGAACCCCTGCCGTTCGTCGAAACAGGACAGCTCTCGCATGGATTGTCAGAACCGCAGGATCGCAAAGAGGTCGAGGATAATGATTGCGCGACTGATTCAGAAGCGATGGCACCCGTTCCGGACTTAACATCTTCCGAACCCCAAGGAAGCCGTCTCTCCAGCATGGACAAGGCTGAACGAACAGAGCTCACCAACATTTGGAAAAAGGTCTTTGACCCTGTTCTAGAGTATGCAAAGGCAGGTCAACGTCACAAGAGAAACACGCACTTGAAGTAATTCTTGTCTAGACGTTCCTGACTTCCGTCACCGAGCCTCTCCCGCCTCCGACGCCTCTCCTGACCATGGTAAGATTGACGGAAGCGGTGACGACAGAGGTTCAGAAACGCGAGTGTCCACCGCTGGAGACCTTTTTCTTTACGATGCGCCTGCAGCTATGGCCCATCTTCCAAAAAGTCATTTCGGAGCACTGTGATTCGCTCAAGAAACTATCCGAACGCCCCAGCGGCTACTTTAACAAGACGCCTCCGACGACGGACGAGTTGGTGTTGAATGCAGGCGTCCAAGTGCTCTCGTACTCGGCTAGCTGACAGTCACCTTAGGTTTGCAAGCGTTATATTGTCTTGTTCCAATCGTTGGTGTTGCTGACGGAAGGAAGCGAAGAAACCATGATATTCAGCAAGTGAGCCCGCCACGCCGATTACTTGTTCTAGGAAATAACTCTTGGTCCAGTCTCTTCCGTCTTCAGCAAGAGTTGAACAAGTTCATTCTTCGGCACACAGAACAAATCACAGACCCTGTCGTGAAGGCTACAAAACAGTCCTCCATCTACGAAGTTCTCTTACAAGGCCTTATTGTAAGCTCCCTTTGCACAAGCTCTAGTTGTGCGTGATTGTAAACACGTGTGTATAGAAGGGGACGCGTCTGACATCGCATCCCAAAGCGCAAGGCGAACTCAGCTTTTGGGCGGAAAAGGAGGAGGCAGCCCGAAGAGTTATCATATCTGCAGGTAAAAGGAGAGCAGTTTCGTGATGATAAATATGCTATGGCTTTATGTCCTTGTAGTGAAAGATGTCCATTTTGCGTGGATCTGACATAAGTTATTTAACGAAAGATACCCCCCAAGGATAAGATAGTTAGATGACCGAGTGAAGTTCGAAAAGTAAATATATATAAGAGAAGGTTTGATGCGACTCAAGGGCCCGGTGTGTGTGACGTAGGCTTGGAGCTGTTCGATAGGGTCAGCAAGAATACTGAAAGTTTGCCTATTATCGGACCTTTGAATAGATGGAAAAGACGATTTCAACAGGCTGCTGGTGCCATTGGGCTTTCCAATTCCAAGCTTGTTCAGGACATCCCGGACTTCACCCGTGCCAGCTGTCACTGCTCGCTTCTTAAATCTAGGCTTCGGTTTCGTTGGAGCCAGACGAGGCGTGTGTGCGTCAAATGACATCGTGTGATCGAGGGTTGACACAGAGGGGACCCTGACAAGAGTCGGGTTGGATGCTCCTGCGCGACCTTCTAATGCTTCCCTTAGGTCTGTAACGCCAACACCACGCACAGATCTAGTCAAGCTCTGAAGGGAAAGATTCTCAATGGCCATCAGGGCAGGCGACAGCTTAAGTAGCGGGGATCCATTCTCCGTCAAGGGCCGGTGTGTATTGGGTCGCTCAAGTGCTGGCAAGAACCAGTCATGTCACATACGTGGGAGCAATATTTGAGACTCACAATCTCTTAGTGCGGCCTGGGCCGACCATTGGGTAGTCAACCTGCGCAGCAGTCCCTGTCGGTCCAAACCGGTCGCCTCCTGAACATTTTTGGAGGCAACGATTAATGAGAGTGCTTCTTCGGCATTGACGTGTGACCATTCTGTCGCAATCTCTGCTTCCGTAATGGGGGGGAACATGACTTGCTTTTCAGGGGGGCGTAAAACACCTGGGGTGAATGTCGCCACTTGGGGAAGAGTTAATGAACCATCCAGTGAAGCGAGTGCCTGTATCAATGGCAATGCATTAAGCACCAAATTAGAAAAACTTTGCGCCACCCTTACATTTTCCGCAAGTTTTATCAAGTCAGCACAATCCCACACTTGCCCCACGACAAGCCAGACACGCATGACAACTTCTTTCAACATTTTGGCCCGCTGTCGAACCAAAGGGTCCGAATCGCCATTTATTTGGGAAGCTGCGTCCAGGGAGAGGAGCATGGGGATACCGGTCAACAGACCCCGAATAGGAACCTCTTCGTGTATAGCAGTGAGAACATGGAGAATGAGCGCATGATCCGATAATGATGCGATGGTCGCAGATGAAACCTTTGGAGGGGTACAATCAAGTAATCTCTGTGTGTTGGAAGCTTTCCGCGACCGTGTGAGTACGGTACCTGCAGAACGGCGAGAGGAAGGGGGGCGAGATATCGTGATTTCTGAAGCTTCCGTACTTTGCCCAGACGGATCGGTGCTTGGCGTCAGAGAAGACACCCCTATGGATGCGAGGTCGCCGTTCAACGAATGGGCTGGAGACGAAGAAAGGTCTGCAACAGACCCGAGGGAAGAAGAGGTAGCCAGCATGAACAGATAGGCGTGGGTAGCATGTAAAGACCGCATGCCAGGATCACCAAAGAGTGTTAGGCTAACGTTGCTGGTCTGAATAGGAGAGCATTCTTCCGTCGTTTGCCTCGTACGTTTCATGCCGCCCAAGTCGCCGCGCTTCGCAAGCTCTTGGCGCAAGTATGTGACCAACGTATGAGCGTAGTCGCTTCTGACCGCGTAATCACCATCACACAAAAGGTTGAGTGTTTCGTACCATATCTCTCCAGATAACCTCCTGCGCTGCGGAACCTGGGAGCTTGGTGACGAGGTACCGCTGCTGAGTAAGAATGAAGGTTCCAGAGACGTCATGTTCTTTTCGCGATCATCCTTTTTTGCGGCATCTGCAGCGAGGAGAAGACCAGAAAGCCCGGCAAGCAAGCATCTGATTGCTTGTGACCGTCTTTTGATATACTCATCTTTGTCGAGTGATGGTGCGCCATGGACTTCGACTGTGACAAGACGACTGATGAGTTCGCCGGCCAGATCTTGTATCTGGTCGGAGTAGTAAACGTGAGTACCGAGCGAACCAATGCACTCGACTAGCAAGGGAAGGAGCTCGTCATCGGGACTGAGAGAGACGGTGCGAAGGACGAGTGTGACGAGATTGGATATGATGTCAGAAGTGGAGAGGTTGACCAAGGGAATTGGAGAGGTGAATACGGTAGTGAGCATCTTTGTCAACGTTTTCTGTTGGTGAGCAGAGGCTGGGGTATCATGTGACTCGAGCAGTCGCTCGACTAGCCGGGATGGGACGGCATATCGATATTGGTACTGGGACCATTCGCAAGCTTTCTGAGCAAAAAAGCAGGACTGATCGACCCTTCTCCAGAGCTGTTGATCGACCATTGCCTCGAAGGCAGCTTGTAGGATGAGACCGATTTGCGCTGCATTGGAGTGCCGTAGAAGGAGTGAGAGGGCACGAAGTGTTGCTGAGAGGATGTCGGCAGACGAAGGACCGGATTCACCGTCGACATGAATATGGATGGATGCCGCTCTCCTTTGGTCAGGCGGACGTGTACGGAATTCTGCCATGTAGACGGAAGGTGTATTGTCCTTGAGGGTAGAGGTACTGCGAGGAGATGAGCTGCGTCGTCGGCAGAGACGAGTGACACACCACTCGTCGAGGAGCTTTGGTTCGGCATGAAGGACATGAAACAGGAGTGCGCGTATGATTCTGGACACCTGAGACTTGAACTGCGTCGATGAAAAGAATAAAGCCTCCGAGTTAACTATGCCGGTGATGGCTGCCAGGCCGACAAGACGCGTCCTGGAAACGTGGTTGGAGGGGGAGTGGAAGAGATGGGTGACATGCCTATTTCTGAGCTCGTAATCAACAGACTTGATCTCTACGGTGGACTGCCTTGCAAAGTGGCTGAGCACGGCAAGGTAATTCTGAGTGAGATCGGCATCGACGCCGATGGCACGGCCATCGGTGTAGGTTGACCATGCGGTGAACTAGAGGGGGTCAGGGCAGTCTGTGGAGGGGATGTGGTACGCACGACGCTTGCTGCCCGGGCGGATATCTCGAGGTCTGAGGTGACATGGTCGAGGGTGAGTTTGAGTGCAGCGAGGATGGCGGGGGAGAGGAGGGAGATGTCGCGGCGACATTCGACGGCGAGTGCGCGCAGGATTGCGAGGGTGACGAGGAGAGAACTGGGGGGGCGTCAGAGGGGCCAGAGGAGAGGGGGGGGTGCTCACGCGCGTGCACGTGGGTTGCCAGCGAGTGCCTTTTGGGACTCTGAGCGGGCGTGTTTCTCGAGTTCCGCGCCGAGTTTGTGGATCTTCCCTGGTCTGTTGGTTGCGTAGTAAGTCAGTCTCGACAGTTCCTGCGCGTTTGGGCGGTATTCCGAGTTCGCGAGCACGGACCAGGGCGGGTAGCAGGCCGCGACAAGCGACACGTGATTGGGTGTGAAGAGGTGCATCGAGAGAAAGAAAGAAAGAGTGTGCGTGGGAATTTCTACTCTGGCCCGCTCTCCTCGCCAAGCACGTCCAGTCCAGTCCCCTCCTCGCCAACGACCACCTCCCGAACCATCCCGACAACCTCGACGTGCGTCCTCTCCATCGCACAGAGCCAGCCCTTGCTCACCATCCACCAAGACACCCCCCGCGGCGGAATAACAACCCCCTCCTTGGCTGGTCCACGGAACCGCTCCTTCCGCCCCACACCCCGTCGCGGCCGCTGCACACTGTCTGCCCGGTCTTCTGCATCCAGCGCATCAAAAAACCGCTGCAGCCGCACGCTCCGCCACGGATACCCCCGTATCCGAAACACCGTCCGTGTCCCGCTCGCATCCTCTTCCTCCTCCGACTCCTCCGACGACATGCATTCCAGCTGCAGTGCGCCGTCAAACGTAACATGCTCAAAGACCGCCATTTTGTTTCGCGCCTCGGCACGGTTCCCGAGTTTCTAGATTTCGTCAGCCAATATATCCCTACGGGTCGTAAACACATACAACTTTGCGTCGGCTGATACGCCGCGCTCGCTGTGCCTTGAGTTCCTCCCGCTGCTTGTGTGCCTGTGCCGCAGAGTCGTCCCTTTGAGCCTTGAACTTTTGCCGCAGCGTTACGAACGCCTGGTCGAACACAGAATCCAACGTCTTCTTGCTAAAATCCTTGTCTGGCACGTATCTGTATGACTTCCGATTCGCTTTGAGGTCTCTGAGGACGCGCTCCTTCATTCGTCCGTTGTGCACGGACTGTCTCGGTGTCTTATCCCACACGAATCGTACAGGTTCGTCGGGTCCCAGTGCCATCCCCTCTACGTGATTGTCTGGTAGCTCCTTGTCCGTGTCCAGCATCATAACACGCAGCAAATGATTGCGCATGGCGTGCTGGGTACACATGAGAAAAGGTAGCGTCGGACGGGACGGAAATACCTGAATAGTGAGGCAGCGCGTGTCGTGCCGGTTCTTCCTACGCACGCGGTATTGAGGCGGTGGTGACTCCCCATCGATTTCCTCGCTGTCCGATCCTGCTGTTGAATGTCGTCTTGTTGACGAGGGGTTTGTGTTCCCAGGTGGTAGTAGTGGGGACAGAAAGTAGGACACCGAGGTCGATGCTTCTACGGAATCAAGTGTAGCATTGGTTGATGGCCCAACCATGGGTTGACCCACTAACGGAGAGTGCATCGCGGGCGTCGTGGGATGCGAGAGCGTGGGCGACGTGCTGGGAGTCGGTTGTTGTGACGAGAGCACGAGCGAGGCATAATCGAGCTGCGAGTGTCCACCAGGCACACTCGCAAAAGCATTTCCCGATGACGAGGACGCAGGCGCGTTGAAGGCGACACGCGCTTTCAGCGCAGTGATCTCTTGTTGCATCTCGAGCATACGGCGTTCCATTTCCGCCTGACGAAGCCTGTACTTGGCTTCTTGCTCTTGTTCCCAAGCAATCCTACGCTTGCGCTCGATTTCTTGTGCCTCCCTCGTCGATGCTAAGAAGCGCAAGAGTTCTTGGACCGCATGCACTCCACCACCGTGTGGTTGGGTGGAGCGTGCAGAACTGTGGCCGCTGTGCTCAGTCACGCGTACAGAGACTTTGCGCCGACTGCTCACATGGGTGGTGTAGCAGGTGATAGCTGCGGTGTGGGCTGCGGTGCAGCGGGTCTGGATCTCGGCTGCGCGTAGTATGGATTGAGTGCATCCGAGAGTTCGCTGGTGGGCATAGTCAAGTTAAGGTGTTTGCACGTGTTTGATTTAGAGGCTCTTCGCCAGACGCGTCATCGCGATGGAGGACATTGGAAATCTCATCAACAGCCAGATCAGAGCGAACATGCGGGTGCCCGTGGACATGGCCGTTCCAGACAAGTGAGCCAACCCCACACCCACCCCTCACACGTCGTATTCATTGACTGCAGCGGAGAAGTCATTCATATCTCATCGCTCGCATTGCTCAAGGTACGCAGTCACCACTTCACGCGTAAATGAAAGTTATCCTTTCTGCAGATGTTGAAGCACGGGCGTGCTGGTGTTCCCATGGAAGTCATGGGCCTCATGCTTGGGGAGTTTGTTGACGAGTACACGGTGCAAGTCATCGACGTGTTCGCCATGCCACAATCAGGCACGACTGTCACCGTCGAATCTGTAGATCATGTCTTTCAACAAAAAATGGTCGAAATGTTGAAACAGACCGGCCGGTGAGCACTCGTCGCTGCATGTACGCGTCATTCATTAATATGTATGTGTGTGCATCAGACCAGAGATGGTCGTCGGGTGGTATCATTCACATCCAGGGTTTGGATGCTGGCTGTCGAGTGTAGACATCAACACACAACAGGCGAGATGGTAACCAGTTGGCCGATGCACGCACTCACTTGTCACTCTAGTCGTTTGAGCAGATGCAGAACCGTTGTGTTGCAGTGGTCATTGATCCCATCCAGTCTGTCAAGGGCAAGGTGGTCATCGACGCCTTTCGTCTCATCAACCCGCAGATGGTGCTTGCCGGTCGTGAACCACGCCAAACCACATCCAATATTGGCCATATCAACAAGCCATCGATCCAGGCACTCGTTCACGGTTTGAACCGCCACTATTACTCTATTGCTGTCAATTACCGCAAAACAGAGCTGGAGCAGGCGATGCTGATGAATTTACATAAGCGGAACTGGACCGAAGGGCTCAAACTTAAAGATTTCTGTTCTCACAAACAGAGCAACGAAGTCGCTATCAAGGTTAGTTCCGACCGCAAAGATGTTTTCAGGGAGATGAATTAAACGCGCCCAATGTGCAGAGCATGCTCACGCTATCGGAGGCGTACAACAAGTCCGTGCAAGAAGAATCGACCCTTTCTGCGGAGAAATTGAAGACGCGGCATGTGGGGAAGCAAGATCCTAAACGGCACTTGGAGGAAACGGTGGAGAAGGCGATCGGAGATCAAGTGGTGCAGAACCTAGGCACGATGCTGTTGGCAGAACTATAGTGACCTTTGTCGTCTCATCTCACTTACGGCCAACACTGAGCTGGGCTGATACACGATCAAGGGTGAAATAGTGACTACCACAATGCAAAACGGCATGTCCGACGACTACTGAAGCTGTCCTGGTTTGGGCATCATGCGGGGGTTATAGAACAACGGAATGATACCCATCATTTTGGCTCGGCGGATGGCCTTGCCCAGTCTGCGTTGTGTCTTTGTCGTGAGACGCGTCTGTGTACGAGGCTTGATTTTACCAAGCTCCGAGACAAACGAAGCGAGCAGGGTTGAGTTGCTTGTTTCCCAGAGAGGATCTATCCCAAGCTCGCGGAAAACATCCTGCTGATTTGCCTCTTTCCGGCTGGGCGCTACGAGCGGAGGCGCAGTTCTGATATTCTTTGGCTGAAAACGGTGCTGGTAGGTCCAGTAGTGTGGGCGGATAAACTTTGGGCGGCGGTTAGGACAATTCAAGGAGGGCATACGAGGGCATACGAGACCCGGGGCAAATTTTCTGCGGAAACCAGTTGCTTGCCAAGATGTGCTGTGGCCGTCGGCTGGTAGTCGTGAGCAGTGGTAGGTGAACAAGGGTTTGACTCACTGCTTCGTGCAGCCTCTGCCTGATCGAGGATTTCGTGGAGATGCTCCTGGTCTCCTTTGAGGGTGGACGACGAGCGGAGGGCAGGCAGGCGAGTGCGGGTCCGTGCGAGTGCGCGGGCGGCGAAGTCGACGAGGAGCATGAAAGCGTGTGAATACGTTATGTAATGATATAAGATACATGGGACCCCGAATAGTGCCGGGAAATTCCGTCGGTGGTAGGAGAGAACATCGCCCGCTCTTCACTTTGTCACTGGTCACCGATCACAGTACACTCCCGTCCCCGTCGCCTGATGTTCTCTGTCGCCTTCCTTTCCTCCCCGCCACCTCTCCTCTGACCGTCTCGTCCTCTTCATGGCCGACGCCCCCCGCCGTCAAGCCCCAAGTCCCCTCGTCTTAGCCCCCGACCTCCACCAGCCCTCCTCATCCCACAGTTCCAACACTGTATCTATGCCCTTTGTCCGCAGACACGTCACCCGTCGTCTCAAGACGGCCAAGGCTGACTGCGACAAGGAGCTCCGCAGAGTAATCAACAACATCACCACATTCTTCGAGGAGAGGCTCCGCGAAGCAGACCAAGACCGCGACGTGGATCGCGACTCCTGTCGTGATCGTGACCTTGACCGCGACTCTCAGTGGGGAGACTCTGACTTTCTTCATGACCCCCTCCTCTACCAGCCCCGCCCTGTCTCTCAGGCAGATGATTACTCAGACAGTGGCTACGAAGCTGAACCAGAGGGCCGTCACAGCCGTCAGCGTGCGTCTCCAGAGAATGGTACTTGTTCCCTTCCCACTCTGACTCATCGGACCTCCTCCCCCGGTCTTCTTGTAGCATCCACATCTTCTTTCAGCCCTTCCTTGCGCAGGCAAAACACCAATCCTTGGGAAAAGTCCACCCCAACTCCCCCCTCCTCTAGTGCTGGGCCAAGCCCCGTCGTTCCTGCCACCTCTCTCTCTGATACCACCAGTTCTCGCAGACAGTCCAACGCCATCCCCCCCATAACATGGCCATCTCAGAGCTTGTCCCGCAGACTTTCACGCGCTGTCCATATCCCCATACGCCCCGTTAGATCCGGCCAGAGTTCGCGTTCCACTTCCAGATCCCGATCGCCTCTTCCTCCTGCCACAACACATGGTAGCTTCTCTGATGTTCTTCCCGTGTCTACTATCAATCGCCGCTCCTCACGTATACTCATCGATGATCCCGTTGATCCCATCATGACCGCCCTCTATGACCTCATAGGCGTTGCGACTGATGTCACAGACATGTCCGTTGCGCAGCTTACTGCACAACCAAAAGTCTGCGAGTCCCTCGTTCAGCGTGTGCAACACATCGGAAAAGCTTGGGAGGATCATCCAGACTGGCACGGCCGGAACTGGTATGTGCAAGTCTTACTTGCCGTTGCAAGCCTCAGTCGGGTTGTGGAATGGTGGGAGGCAGAGAAACAGTTTTGGAATTTCGATGACAACAACGAGGACGAGCAAGACGAGCCTCTCATGTTCGTCCTTAAACCCTTGGAGGACCAGCCACCGGCTCCGACTCCGACCACTCGTGCTCACAGGGAGCAGTCGTTGCGTATTTCCCTGGAAGATGAACACCGTTTGCGAATGAGTAGGGTTGCTAGTCAGGGGAGGCGTTCCAGAGACGACCACCCAAAGGAAGTCTTACGGAAATCGACCTCACCTGATCCCTTGTCCCGCTCATCGACCAACAAACTACCAGAGCACAGCGAATCTGCGCGCATCCTAGCTACTGAGCGTCTACGCCTTCAGGCCGAAACTGCTCAAAATCAGAACATCATCATGGAGCTTAGCTTGGATGGTGATCACTTCATCTGGGTAAATTATGCGTGGAGAGTTGTGGTTGGGTAAGTTTTCAGTCCCTGGTGATGACCATCTTATTTTAGATATTTTTAGAACTGAACCATCGGAACTTGCTGGGACACGAATTTCGCATTTACTTGCCCCGTCGGATTGGACTGTTTTTAAGGATGCCACTCAACGTCTTCAACAAGACGACTCTCGCACGGTGGAAGTTAGGTTCCGGCTGCAAGTTCAACCTGACGCTCACCAAGACCTTCTCTCGAACGGTGTCCTTTACCAGCAGATGGAGGGTAAAGGTATGCTCATGATTGACCGCGAGGATGCGCAAGCTTCTCATACGATGTGGGTTGTCAAACCCATCGCTCCTCCACGGTACGAGTATCCATCACCTCCCATCATTCTGGAGTCGGGAGAAATTGGTCACGAGTCCCTCCCCGAGGAGGAGCATATCCTGGAACATCTGGTCGATGAACGTGACACACCTTTCCCGTTCACGCAACCGATATCTACCGAACCGATCTTGTGTCGTATCTGTGAGTGCCATATCCCCCAGTGGTACTTTGAGAAGCACAGCGAGACTTGCGCGGAGGTCCATCATCTTGAAGCTGAAATTGGAGAATGCAACGAATCCATTGATGAGTTGAGAAATACCATCAAAGACCTCTTGCATGCACTGGAGACCTCATCGCCGGCGATGACTCCCGAGTACCGCGGAGTGCCCATCTTCATCCCATCTACATCGCCAAGTATGTCAAGCCCACTCCAGCTATTCCGAACAAACAAAATGCAGCGTGTTAGCGTAAAGAAGATGCAGCGTCGTTTGTTGGAACAGTTGGACGATATGTTGCAGGTTGCGCTGGAAATTACTATTCCCTCGCTGAAGGAAGAGGAATCGAAGGAACCTATTGAGCGGCAAAGGTTGCTCTCTCCGACTTCGGAGCGCAAGATGTCTCAAGTGCGGAGCTGGTGCAGGCCAACAATAGAGGATACTGCGTTATCCCGACTAGTCGAGGATGCTGAGCGTATAATGCGACAAAAGGTGGACAATGTTGTCCGCATGCAGAACACTATTCGATACTCGGAGAGGATATGGCACGAATGGGAGGAGAAAGTAGAAGAAAGTTTGGCGACTGCCGAATACGACGACGGGAGCAGTGACGAAGATGACTTGCCACCAATTGCGGACACCGAAATGATGGAGGGCTCAACGTTACCTCGAATCACTCCGGAGAGCGCTTCTATCACTTCTGTTGAAGACATGTTATCATCTGGTCCCACCCCTGTGGCCCCTTCGTCCCCTGCTCCTATTGCTCCTGTTGAGAACCGACAAGCAGTTTCCATGCCTATTCCCACCTCGATTCCACCTACATGGCAAATGATGAGCAAGATGCCTACCAGGTCCTCGACGCCATCGTCTATATCATCTCCTCTTGCTTTGGCAGAACCAATCACCGCTTCGGCTGGCCCAGAGGACCACCCGCCGTTTATGGATCTCAATGAACCCCATGTCGAGAATGGCACTCTTAGAGCTCGTCGATCCATCAGTAACCTCCTGGAACCTCGACTCTTGGTCACACCTCCCTTGTCACCCAGCATCCTCCCTCGAGATGCTCCCATCGGCACGCGCCGTGGCCACCGACGACATTCCACTGTCAATCCAATGTTCAGTCCAACGTCATCTAACGTGCCCTTGTCACCCCGCCAACCCTCAGCGGCACCTTTATCTCGTTCCACCCCAACCTCTATCAAGGATTTTGACGTCATTAAGCCAATCAGCAAAGGCGCATTCGGTTCGGTCTTCCTTGCCAAGAAGAAAGCTACGGGGGACTACTATGCGATCAAGGTTCTCAAGAAGGCTGACATGATTGCAAAAAATCAAATTACTAATGTAAAGGCGGAACGAATGATACTTATGAAGCAGGCCGAGTCACCGTTCGTGGCGAAATTATATTTCACCTTTCAGAGCAAGGAGAACCTGTACCTCGTTATGGAGTACCTCAATGGTGGTGACTGTGCTGCGCTTATCAAATCGCTAGGGTCGCTTCCGGAAGAATGGACGCGTCAGTACATCGCCGAAGTGGTGTTGGGTCTCGAGTACCTCCATGAGCGAGGTGTCGTTCATCGGTAAGCCAAGTGTTTATCAACATCATAGTTGTTCTAACTCAATATAAAGGGACTTGAAACCGGATAACTTGCTCATCGACCAGCATGGCCACTTGAAACTCACTGACTTTGGGCTGAGCAGAATTGGTCTCCTGGGCCGACAAACACGGGAAGGACCTATGGGGATGGGACTTCGCCATCGCACGAGATATGATTCGCGATCTCGGCCCCCTTCCTTGGATTCAGGATTCCTTACTTCTCCCATGGTCCCGTCTGACGGAGGCCCATATTTCGGCCAAGGAACGCATCCCGTATCTCGGACGGGGTCATCATTGTTCCAATTCCCCGTGGATGATATGAGCGAGTCGGGTAGTGGTTCTGAACTGATGTCAAACTTTTATTCGAAACGGAGTAGAGCCGCAGACAGTCCTTTGCAGTCTTTTGCCACAGAACTCACCACGGATTTACGCTCGCATTCGGGCGGCAATACTCCCTCTGGAGAGCAAAAGTTCGCTGGCACACCAGACTATCTTGCTCCTGAAACAATACTGGGGCTTCGTGGTGACGATGCTGCCGTTGATTGGGTATGGATCCTTAGAGTTTACTAAAAAATTATATCGTTACTTACATTCGCGGTTAGTGGGCTCTCGGGGTCATCACTTACGAATTTCTTTACGGTATTCCACCATTCCATGCCGACACTCCAGAAAAAGTGTTTGAAAACATACTCTCTGGACACGTCGAGTGGCACGAGGATTGGGTCGACTTTTCGGAGGAAATCAAAGATTTCATGCAAAGACTTATGGACACCGACCCCGCGACACGGTTGGGTGCCAACGGTGCCGACGAAGTTAAAAACCACCCCCTTTTCGAGGGAATTGAGTGGGATAAAGTCACTTCGAAAGAAGCCGCCTTTATACCACAAATTTCGGACCCAGAGTCAACAGATTATTTCGATCCCAGAGGAGCGATACCTCAGCTATTCCACGAAGATGACATTGCTATCACTAACGTCGACAGCCCCTCCATGAACCTATCCAACGCTCAACCAACCAATATTTGCTTGCCAAACAACCGAGATTTGGCTCCCTCTCCAGCTAGCGATGACTTTGGGTCCTTTAGCTTCAAGAATCTACCGGTCTTAAAGCAGGCAAACGACGATGTAATTCGCAAGCTCAAGACGGATCAACTTGCGCCACTTCCTCACACTTTGTCAGACCCAGCGAGCATCACACGGAGGCGTAGTCTGTCGCAACGCCACAAGAAACCCCCGAGCGTTGTGACAACCATCGATCAAAAGGCTCTTTCCCAAGGTCCTCCTTCTCCATCGACGTCGACGTCGTCGATTGCTTCCTCGCCGTCCAGGGCAAGCATACCACCATCTACGCCTGGCAGTACTTCTGGCAACCATACGCGCAAGCCATCCGAGTTTGGCACGATTGAGAGGTTCAAGCTGAATTACCTTGATGGTGTCGAGCGCAGAAACACGATGCCGAGCCGGTTACGAACTGCATCCGTTTCGAGCAGTGCAGGCGATGGTTCAGGTTCAGACAACTGGGCATCCTCAACGGGACAAAGTTTAAACCAGTTTGAGGTGACGCCTCCTTCGTCGGTCCACTCTGTGGATTTGCGGAAAGGACCGGATCCCACGGATCGCGCTGTGACATGCCTGCTGGCAGAGGACAATCCTATTACGGCCAAGATCATAGAGACATTGCTTGTCCGACTTGGGTGTCGTTGCGTGGTCGTTGCCGATGGCTCGGAAGCCATTGGTGTTGCGATGGGTGATATCAGTGAGTTGTTGCTGATACGTAGAGAACTCTAAGCTTAGCGCTCTACAGAATTTGACTGCATTCTGATGGACCTCCACATGCCAGTCCGTGAGTGTATTCGCTTGTCGCAGTGGACCGCCGATGCTGAGATGGACAGTGGACGGCGAAAGTGCTGCTCGGTATATCAAAAGCACGAACAACAAGAACACCCACACGCCGATTATTGCTTTCAGCGCTTACAGCACGGGAGATGAGCAGAATGGGTTGTTTGCAGCGTCGCTTTCCAAGCCGCTTCAGAGGGCGGACCTGCTCGCTGTGATGCGCAAGTTGGGATTCAAGACGTCTGCCGTGCAGGGTGTTTCGCACGCTCCCGTTAAATTCGTTCCTTCTCGTGTTTCATGACCGTTCGTTGTGCATCTTGGGTTCTGTTTCTTTTTTTTTTTTTTTATCTTTTGCTGCAAGTACACACTCATACGCCATGCCATCCAACATTCTTCTCGATTCCAAGCACACTCACCAGCATAACTTGTCTTTGCGCCTCGCATATGTACGTTAGAGTAACAACAGCACGTTGTACCCTCCAGTTGATGATCGTCGCTAAGCTGAGCCGGTCAACTAATCGGGGAAGATGAGCGCTCAGGGCATCGAGCGTTGATGACATGTGTCCTTGCATTGCTCTCACCCCTTCCACCGCCATCCCCTCCTCCTCTGGTCTGTCCTGGACGGTGCTCCCTTTTGCTCGTCTTTTGGAGGATGCAATCGTACAATCATCCAGGTATCGCACACCCCGTTGCTCCTGGCATCCCGGTTCACCCCTTGACAGCCTGGCAGTATCCTCACCCGCCTCACCACTCAGCGTCTCTAGATGTCTCCCCCTCACAGTTCGCCGCACGACCCCGATACGCAAGCGAGTCGGGCCCATCGCCGCACATGTCACAGACGTCATCCCCGTCGATAGTCCCACCTAGCCTCACTCCAGGCGGGCAGCATGCAAGAGTCTGGGACAAGAGCGCGGCACAGCAGCCCCGCACGACCATGCCCTCACCCTATCATTCGCCCCAACGTTCGTCGTTGTATGGCGACCATTTCTTTTCGCACCCTCATCCCTTTCATTCCCCCCCGCCTCTCCCCCAGAAACCGCTGTTCAAACCTCTCACCAACCCCTTGCCACCGATCCCGCCCAAACCGCCCGCGCTGGCCGTCCCACCCGCCTCGCGAATCCCACTCTATCCCACATCGATCCCGCTGCCCATGGCAAGCCCATTCACTCCACCCCCCGAACCAATCGCCCCAGAGACCTTGTCGGACGAGATCGAAATCGAACATGCACTCAGACTCTCCGCGGTGGAAGCGCGAAAACGCGAGGAACAGCTGATTGCTCAAGAGGAGGAGCTCGCGAGAGCCTTGGAAGAGTCGCGACTGTTATCCAACGTCGTGTATCCTTTCGAAAAACAGTCGCCGTCTTCAGCTTCACCCATATCACCATTCATAGATCGGGCATCTATCTCTGCATTGAAGGCGCCAGCACACACCCCAGAGGGTGAAAGCTGGCTACATATCATAACACCGACGACATCCTCATCATCCCACCATTCTTCCATCAATGAAGACTATTCTCCCCTGCCCTCTCCCGCACCCCCAGACGAACCCGAAGACGATTTGGGTGACTTTACTCGCAGCACTCAAAATGTACATGCATCCCGTGATGCATTGCCACTCACTCCCCCCTTGTACGCTAACGTCGTTTCTAATTTCGTCCGAAATCCCCTTCCCCCCTCCCTGAGCCGGTCAACTGGGTCCTCTCCTTCCTTGGCTTCCACCACCACCTACTTGCCAAGCGAAGTTCCGCCCTTTTCAGATCGTGGCCCTGGATCGCCATCGCTATCGCTGACACATTCAAGTAGTAGCGAACACTTGCACATGCCACCCTTTGTACCAAGGCCGAGTTGGACGTCGGTGTCGTCTGAAAACAGCACGTCGGGCGGGCGTTCTCTGGGTAGTGAACTTGTTCTTGCTTCCAATGGGCATAAATCTCCTGCGCATTCGCCGACGAGTCCCAACTTTTCTTTTACATCCTCGCCCAACCTAGACTCACTGGATAAAGATTCTGAGGAAGAAGCTAACGCAGAACCAGGACCATCTACGCGGTCGGCTATCCCGCTGACAGCAAACCAATACGTTGAGCGAGACATGCTCGTGGGTATTTGTATGTCCCAACTCTGATATACATGTGACACCCCTTTCACACTGTTGTTTTAGCTCTGGGCTTTACTATTCCAGTGATCTCAACGGAGCTGCTGCCTATGGCTGGGGTGATGCCAAACGTAATCACACTTCCTTATGGAAGAGCGCCACTGTTCCATCTTCAGGCTCCAAGTTGGCGAAGGTTACTGAAATTAATGGCTAGGCTGAGCGGCACGCGCGTTGAGCCCACCGTAGAAGCGCTGAGCGTCGCCAAGCATGATCTCAAGTTGCGAACTGTAATTCAGTTCATCAAGGTGTGTCCAGGCTACAAGACGAGACCATAGTGCCCATGACCGAGTTCCAGATCCACCATTCCGCGTCCGAGTGGAGAACAGTGTTGTATCTCACAACGGACCATCCTGTCCCTTGCAACGTACAAAATTCACACAAGTACACGAACGGCGATGTCAACACCCTGCCTTATTCATATACATTATCACCACTTCCAACTCTCCTTCGCGATAGTTCCGAGTCATCAATGGCCAAATATTATGTTGTGCCATCGACGCCGACGACGCCATATCCTACCTTACCGATCAACTTTCCTAACCTTGCGATGTATCTGCAATCGGCCGTGCAGGACTCGCGTAGAGCTGCGAGTGATAGCTCGAGCGGGTTACGAAAGTTGGCGCAGTACATCGACAGCTGCTATCATTCCGAAGCAGAGCGTGGTCTCCCCATCATTGACGAGGCCGTTCCGAAGAAGGGGGTTGGGGGTATGTTGAAGCGCGTGATGGGAAGAAACAGGACGAATAAGAACAGTAGAGGGAACGACGAGATTTTTGACCTGGTGACGCCTTTTGTGTCGGATGAATGGGGCTGAGCTTTCTTGTATACTTGTTGTACCGTCGTGGGACTTGTTATAGCGTCTCTAATGGCAACCTCGAGCACTCAACCAGACGCGACTGCATCCACTTTTCCGCCTCTGTCTACTGAGGAAGAAGGTATTCATCACGTAGCATCGAGCGTGCATTGACGACGACGACGAGTCGGTTTAGATGCCATCATCCACACGCGAATCACCAACGACGAACGAGCCCTGCGCCGCCTCGTCAAAAAGTTCCACAACTATGCATCGCTCGCGCACGCCCCATTACTACCACCAGCACACGGCGGGAATGTCAATGATGCACGCGAGGCATTCCTGGTCGAACTCTCCTCGTTCGAACTGGCGCTCAAGAAGAGCCTGATGATCTGCGAAGCCGAGTCGAGACAGGTGGAAGAGTACCAACGGGAGCGCCATCGTATCGGTAAGTCCTCGCGCTCACCCCGCGCGTTTGGCACGCTACCCTTCCTCCTAGAGAAGGAACACGATCTGTTACGCAACCAAATCGACGAACTCAAGGTCGCGTTGGAGCACGCGCAGGTGGAGCGCAAGCGCAAGATGGAGTACGACTCGATCGCAGAAAAGATCAATACGCTCCCCAGTCGCGACGAGCTGGAACGGTACGCGTCCCGTCATGCATTTCCTATCCGTCTGACGTGACGCTGCAAGGTCCATTCTGGCGCTGGAAAACGACATGACTGCCATTCTGTCAGAGCACGACACGCAAGAGCGCATCATTAGGGGACAAAAGTCTGCTCTGGATAGTATTGTGATGGACCTCGCTTCGCTGCGCTTAATGGGCAAAGACAAGGAGAACGCGGCGTCACGTCTGGCCTCCCCGGTGCCCACACCTGCCACCGAATCGGTTGATGCTGACGAGGGTGCTCGAGGGACCCCGCCAGACGACGACGAGAAGCATGTGGAATCCGGCGAAGTTGCAGAGAGAGAGGACGGGGAAGATGTTGAACCCCCTCATGTTCCGCTACCTCTGAAGCTGAATTCTGTTCCCAAGGATGTCTCACACTCACATTCTGCAACTCCTCGGTCGTTGCGACGGGAAATACCCTCGAGAAAGGACCCAACACCATCCCGTCCAGCCGACGATGACGACATTGAAATGGGAGAAGTGGCAGAGGACCCAAAACCAAAGAAAAAATACCGAGAAGAGCTGGAGGAGGGAGAAGCGAGTGATTCAAGCAGTGCATTGTCTGATCCTCCGTCGGATGATTGATGCTATCGAGGGTTTGTATTCTGCTGCGGTAAATTTACCTCTATTGTCATTAGATCCCTAGCGCAAATAATCTTGCCCGTATACTCTTTCCTTGCCAAGTCCGCTATCCCCTCCATTATGGTTCTCGACTCTGCATTGGTGTCATCGTCTCCGGGGTACCTCGGGGAGAAATGGTTCAACACCAGCATTCGGGCCCCGATCCGTGTCGCAAACGCGCCGGCCATCTGTGGAGTTGAGTGGCCCCTAGACTTTGCCCTCGCCTCGACGCTCTCAAAGCCATCCCCTTGCTTGGTATTTGGATCTATGCCGGGTAGATGTGCGTTCGTAGCTTCGTGAACAAGCAAGTCGGGTGAAGAAGCGATATCCGCAATGGCGGACGGGTCATACGTATCCCCAAGGATCACAATCTTTCTTCCTGGACGGGGGGGAGGCCCATGCAAGACGGTCCCATCAGACAGTTCGACGCGCTCGCCCTGTTGGAGACGACTCATAACCGACATCGGCGTCTTGGTCCGTTTGAGGCTCGGGATATAATGCTGCGGATCCATCTTTCCGGGAACGGGAGCCTCTTGAATGACGTACCCTATGCATGGCACGGAATGCAGAATCGGCGTTGCAGAGACGCCGACAGCGTCGTCCTTGAAGATATCCTTCCAAACCCCGTCAACTTGAAGGATGTCACGGCCATATGGGAGCTCAGACGAGTGATGGGGTAGCTCGACCTGGTTGTCACCGTGTCTGTCTGTCTGGAAACAAAGCTCGTGGACGACGTATGGTGTCGTCAGGAGAGTGTGCGTATACGTGAGACCTGCTCGAACATAAGCGCGTGTTCCAAAGGGTCCATAGATCTCCAACGGCTGGCTGTCTTGTAAGAAATCGCAAAACGCCGTCGCCTTTGAAGGACTCACCTCGACTTCAGCCTTGCTCCGGCTTTGCGCCCGAGGGTCCTCGATGTCTTCAACCACGCCCCCAGCGCCGTTCGCGATAGATGCCATCAACGGCAGTAGGCCAAATATGTGATCTCCTGCGTGTACAGCGGTGTCAAAGCACTGATGCCAACAGCTGAACATGGCAGAAACACGAACCATGAGTATGGGTGATGAATATCTTCTTGACCCTTCCCATCTTGATTGTGCTCCCCTGCATTCGATGCTGGGTCGCCTCCCCACAATCGAATAGCCATACCACACCGCCTAAACGCAGCGCTGTCGCAGAGTGATTCCTCGTCGAAGATGGCTGCGCAGAAGCAGTCCCTAAAAAACAGACGTCGATCGTTCCAAGTGTCTTTCGTGCAGCCATGACGATGATGCTCCTAAAAACAAATGTCCCTGGCAGGAATTGAACCTGCGGCGCCACGGTATTGTGAGATCCACAACGTGGCGATTTAACCACTAATCGACAGGGACTTGGGAGAAAGCTTTCATTTGCATCTTTTGTAGCATACTTTGTCTGTTTCTCTGCACTGCTTCGTCAGATTCGCTGTAATCGTGACAGTCATCATGCCGAATACGAGAGCCTCCACAAGTAGGCTGGTTCCCAAGCGGAAACTTAGAAGAGAAGACGCAGGTGAGCGATAGTTTGGCAGGATCCATGTCACTTACGGTTATTCAGCGTCGGGCAGTGACGATGACTTCCATGATCCGAACCACAAAGATGTTGAGGCGGAGACAGGGTTTATTGTGGTATTTTCAATTTCCCTCTAGCATGATTACCAGCAGGTGACCCTCAGGTTTCTCCAGGATAACCTGAGAGAGGCGATATCCGGTGTGGGGAAGGTGCACGCCCACTTTCAATTCCTCGAACAGGAAAATCAAAGGCTGAGAACTGAGCTGCGAGAAGTCCGAAAAAATGCATCCGGAAACGAACGTAGGAGCGTCAGTTCAAGAGAGAAAGCTTCTTGGCGTCGGATTCAGTCGCTGGAACGCAAGATTGCTGATTTAGAGGCGGCAAGTCTTTTCACTGACTGGCGATAGGTCATACCATAACTGTGATTAGGCTCACGAGAAGGATAGGCGTATCATTAAAAAGGTAGATTTTTGGTTGAGATAGTCTTGCTCCACGTTCAATCATTCCAGCTTCGAAACACAGAAGTTCAGCAGGATGCACAAGATTTGGCAGCGGATCGAAGCGGCACTACACAAACCCTGCAGACAGTAGACCTCGGCGAATCCGCCATCAAGGTTCGCAGTATCATCGTCGACATAAGTGTGACCTCACTTAGCTTGTCCAGCTCCTGCGACGCATGTGTGATACCGTTGACATGAACACGCTTGCAGAAAAAGAAGATTGTGCTGTATGCTTGGAGGAAATGGAAACGGGGAAGTGTTATAGGGAGGTGCTTGTGTTCGTTTCCGGGATTACCATCTGAACCCGATTTCAGCCTGCCATGCCGACATCCTGTATGTATTGGATGTTTTGAGCGGCTGGGCGACGGCTCCAATACGCCATCCAACGATCGGACAAATGTCCAGTGTCCTCATTGCCGCAACATCTATTCCCGCGAAGATTGTGAGATAATCACACACAATGCAATGCAACAGTGGGACCTACTGTTGGAGATCTCCCAGGAATGGGCAACAAAGGACATTGGCGAGATAGATATTGGAGAAGACGACAACGATAGTTTCATAGAGGATGGTTCCGTCGTGGCCGCACAAAGGTTAGTAAAAACCTCTGTTGAAAGATTCTGATTCTCAATGGTCTTCAGTCCACCAGACTCTTCTGAAGCGGGAGATCGTGACACAGAGCACCCTACTGGGTTCACTTCGCCCAACGACAACGAACAAGTCGCTTACAATAATTTGCCATCTCCTATGAAACGTAAAAGATTGACAGAGTTAGTAGCACAACGAGCAACGAAACCGAGGGCGTGATTCATCAGTGGTCGGCGCAGTCCAGCTGCGGGAATGACGTTGTGAGTATGTAAACAAGAGCGAATGCAAAAATGAATGCAAAAATAGCACAGAAATCAAAGCGTCATGATATCAGTCCATGTGCTCGCAGCAATACAGCCCACCTAGTACAGTGTCAGGCAAGAACTGGGAGGGGATCAGCAGACTTACTCCTCCTTCTCTGACTCCAATTCGGCGAATTTCCGTTTCAGCTCCCTGCGAAACTCGTGGAGCCCATATCAGTGTGCAGATATAGGAAAACTTACGAATTCTCCCTGCTTAAAGCGTTCCTCGCCTCCTTCGTTTGACGCAAGTCCTTTGTCATTGAATCCCAGGCTTCGTCATGAGGAAGGTTCGCATCGTCATACATTGCGTCCAGTTCCTCGTTGAATGCCTTCGCAATGAGCCCATATGTTTACAGTCAAAACCTCTGCACCTACTTCGTACATGATTTCCTTTTCGGTGGTCGCATCTGCTAGTAAGCTCTTTACGAGCTCACACTGGCGCTTGGTATTCTGTAGTTCCACTCGAGTTCGATCAAGATCAGCGGCTTTCTAGAAAACGAATTGGTCCACGGTCATCGAGCGAGCCACTGGCGCTCACCTCCTTGATCTCGAGTACGAATTGTTCGAGGTCGCTCCGAAGTGATTCATGATGTGATACGGCGCGGACCATACTTTGGTCTGCGTCCGCTAGCGACTCTTCTATGCGGCCCAAAGCCGTTGAACTCGCCATCTCAGATGCATTCGACTCCCCAATGAAACTGCGTGGTCGATTGAGTGGCGTGGTAGGCCCATCAACTTGTCGCCTGCTAATGAGGTGACGCATCTCTTCCATTCTCTGTTGTGCCTCCCTGGTCTTTTCAGAAACCAGTGAGCACTTGTTAAACAGTGGAGTCTGAATCGATACCTACAGCAGGCGTGGGATTGGCTCTTTGCGGGGTCCTCGCAAACGATTTGTCTGGGGATGAAGATTTCCACGAATCAATCGGACTGCCGCTCGAATTTGAGCGTAGCTCCATAACGTCAACCTTTACCCTTTTCACAGCACGATGCGATAGTTCGACCTAGATGGATGGTGAATAAGTGAAGAGATATACATGAAAAATTGGTCAAACCTCTTCTCTAGCTGAAATCACGGCCTGCAATAAGTTTTCTGTGTATTCCGTGGTGAGATGTGTAAATGAGGAACGCGGTTTAAGCGTTTGAGGAGATACTTTGCGCGGCGAAATGATTCTTCCTGTTGTCTTCGAGAGCGGCGATGTCCTGTGCTTTCGTGTTGGCGCATGCGAACTGTGCCCCGAACGAGTGGATGATTTCTTCTTGATTGAGAGGGGTTCAATGTTACTGAACTGGGCAGCGCCATTCGTTGCTTTGGGAGTATTGTCGGTCTGACTAAAAGGCCCAAATGCTTGCCGTTTGCTACGAGGCAGGGGTGACGGAGAGACATCGTTAACCATCGATTGTTCAGGGCGTTGGAAAGATGGAGATTCATCATCCACTACCTCCACCGGGGGAAGCTCTTTTGGGGCGGAAATCAGTGGACTAGTTGAAGGCCGAGGTGAGGGGCTGCGTGGTCCGAACCGACGAGGTTCTACAATATCCAGTTGGTTTGGTACGGAGAGGTTCCTTGCAGGGGAACTCGACAGAGAGTTTTCCCTAGCCATCGACGTCCGCGAAATCGGGCGTAATTGAAGCGGGGGTTCCTCTACAGATGAATCATATATCTCCAAGTCACAAATGAACCTGAAGCCATACCCTCGTATATCGTGTCTTCCACAGCCCTTTCCATCATGGCTACGGGATTGTGCTTGCCGTGCTGACTTTGGCTATTCCGTCTGGCGAGTTCCAAGCGCATCGACAAATCAGGATCCGATCGGTCGAGTGTCACCTGCTCGTAAATCCCTTCTTCATCTTCGCCTATCTGTTCGTACGATGAAGATCGGGAGACTGGCTGAGGTGAGGATCGGCCACTACCGGGGGACCGGCCTCGTCTGATGAGCTTCTTCCGGGAGGTGGCAGATCGATTCACTGGATCATCATCTCCAGACATGAGTGATGTGGCAGCAGTGTTGGTCGAGCCCGAGCGATATGAGAACTTTGCGAGGCTGCCATCCACTGTGGTAGTCGTCTGTGTATGTGTTGATGACCGACTAAGGGACGACTTTGTACGGCGATGGCTTCCGGCCGTCCCAAATAGCTCGGCCTTCGAAGACCCTGGGCGTGTGTTAAAGAGGTTTCTTGATATCGCATCTAAGCTGAAAATGTGTGCTCGAGACTTCGCGGTTGCCGTAGGTGTCGCAGGACGAGAATCATTTCCAGTACGGAACTTGAAGAGGCCGTATTGTTGAACTGTAATCAGAAACGTCAGTGAGCGGCTGAAGAAACCAGGGGACGTACTCGTCTGCACGATACGCCCTGGTATTCTGGATGTTTGCACTATCTCTTCTTCAGGGTCGTCATTCGGATCACTCGAAGAGACAGAATACCGGGAAATCTCCCCAGCCATCGGATGAATCCTTACGATCACATATGGGGGCCCACCCATGCCAAAAGGGAGTGGGTCTGCCGTGCCTAGCGGATCAATGTGCATGACAATCTTTGTCTAAGGCGACCGTGAGCCTTGGCCAAGTGCATACGTAGAAGAGAGATATTACCTTCTTGCTCTCTTGCAGAAACGCCGTCCGCTGGTAGACATTGAAATACGTACGAGCGATAGTGGTTCGCCCACCTCTGACTTCAACTTCTTTCTCATCTGCGCACAATACAACAGACTGCCCTGCCCTAGTCCTGTACTTTGCCTGAGCTGACCAGAAGTTTCCGAGGAATCGCTCCTTCTCGGTCAGCGTTCGGGTAGGGTCGAGGTTAATCGGAGCGGGTGGGAAGACCGCCGAAAGTGAACGGAAGGGTCGACCTGACCACCTGTCACCTTGATCCTGTGGCGGGTTTTCAATGTAAATGTGGAATTCTGTATCAAGGCTCAGCCAAGTGCACGGTCGGAACCACAGGCATCTTACCAGCATCCCCCACATCGGCAACAACGACCTCACAGAGATCAAACACTCCCTTGCAGCTCATACCACTCTTCTTCATTCCCAGAGGTAGTCCACCGGTCTTGGCCAGCTTCTCCACTTCATCCAATCCAGATAGTAAACGTCCACCCTTTTCTCCACTGCCTGGTCGTTTCACGATCATGAGTTTGTCATCGAACAAAAAGAGCGTGCAATGCAACGAAGTAGCAGACATGCTTGATGCAGACGAAGATATACCAGGCGGCCCTTCCACGATGATGTCCTCCACGTCGATATAGTCGATGAACCGCCTCGAGTTCGATATCAAGCCAGCAGGAAACCCATCAATGGTCGCGCTTAAGCAGTACATGACTGCTGCTCTTCTAGTGTGATCGTCCGTCTCAGCCTGGGCAATCTTGCTTGCTATCTCGTCGGCCTCGATCAGCTTGGCGCGTTGGGTATCTTCCGGTCCCATGAGTTTGATCATTGTGCGGAAGAGTAATGTATATCGTGGTATCCGCTGCACTGGGTCCATCAAGAGTTCGCGCAATCCGACTCGATTCCTTGTCTCTGCATTTGAATATTTGATTCTCTGCACAAGTCATGTTAGCCAAGGAATCACATGTCCAAAGGTACCATGTTTACGTCAATATATGCCGCGAACCCAGAAGATTTTTTCATCATCTCGCGCTCAAAAATCGACTGAGCCTCTTCGCGTTTAACATAGTATTGTTTATAATGCTCGAAGCCTCTGAGGTCTCTAAAGTGTCGCAAAGCAACATCGCCTATATTTGGAGGGTCGTTCTGCGCGGCCATCTTCTCCAGGTCGGCCAAAAAAGCTTCGTTGACGGGTAAAAGGTTGTCGATGTTTCCAAAGAGTGTCTTTGCCTCGTAGGGTGGCAATATGGCAGTACTTTTGCTTTTCGAGAACTGGCGTAATGGATCTGCATACTCATTCTTGAGGGTGCGGAGGCGCTTGACATACGACCGTTCGGTATTCACGAGTTCGTTGATAACTTCCGATAACGCAGACGTGTCGGTCACCGATCGTTTGTGTTGCGACTCGCCCTGAAAGGAGGCATGTTAAATTGAGCAGTTGCATTGAAAGCGCCGCTCACTGTATGGTGTGTGATGGAAGTTTCAGTGGCAGACGGCAAGATATTGTTGTCGTCTTGACCAAGCCACGGCTCTCCGAGCGAGAGTACCAAATCCTGAACATCTGAAAGAAGGTGTCGAGAGTTCTCTCACGTGAAACACTATAACTTGCCATCAGGAAGCCTCTTTCCACCCTCACATCCCTCTACCACGACCCCACAGTAGAATACGCGTTTGGTTACAGTTGTATCGGCCCGTCTCCGGGGTGTTGCATCATCACCACTGGCCAGGGGTACCACTTTTCGAGGTGAATTATTGAGTGCCATTGGTCTTCATGAACGCTTAATACGACAAGAACAGTTGGACTTTTTAACGCTTGGTACAACCAACACTTCAGGGCGCGTCTGTCACGTGATCGAGGTCAATGAAACTCGGCACAGATCGATGTTGGTACATGAGAAGATAGCTCTACGAGAATGCAATGTGAATTGATACTATGTTACGGGTGATGACTCCAATGAATAAATGCCCAGAATTGGATGTGGATGCTTGCAAAACTTCGACGAAGAGGAAATATGTGTGTTGGAAAATCACGGACGATCATCAGGTACTATGGTATCGTCAGAATCTCTAGTGCTGGTGGCATGGGTGAACCGTTGCAAAAAAGAAAAATTTCGCCGAATACGCGCAGGGACTTGGGCAGAACCTTGGTCACCCCTCCCTGGAGGAAGCATGGTGTGACGCCGCCGAGGACCATATGAGGAAAATATGCCCTTCTTTTGTAAGGGATAGTGAGCCCCAAACTCCATCGTGGATAACCCGGTCGTATCTGAGTAAAGGCAATGAAGATCAGGCTGAGAGTAGGGCCGGTCCGCGGTTGCGACCAAGGGCCTCGGGGCAGCCTCTACATGCAAAGACATTGTCGTAAGTGCAGAGGGCAACTCTTCGCTCGGGACATCCGGTGCACTCCGAACTCTTCGACGACGAAGTGAATCTCTAGACCACCACCTGAGCAAGCCCGAATTGGACACGGAACTCCTTGTGGATGGTGCCCGGTTCAAGGCAGGGTTTGGGGAAACTGATCGAGGGGCAAAAAAGCCACAGACATTTTCGATCATCGACTTGCTACGTTTTGGTGCGCAGTCCTTCTGATACACGTTGAGGGATTCAGAATGTGACTGGAAACTATCGGAATTGCCTGAAGGAGTTGGCAAAGGAGCAGGAACTGTAAGTGGGGTTGCTGGGGTAACAAAAGATACGGATGAACAATGGGACAGTGGGGAGGGCGACTCTAGAGGGGGTTCATTGCCATCTTCATCTTCTTGGTGAGATGCGGTTTTAGTCGTCGCAACGATCTTGAGATGGGTGGGGTGTTGCCTTCTCCTGACGAGGTTAGGCGCAACGGTGAGCGCAGAGTTCGTGCGGTTTTCCGTATCACCAAGCAATCCACTGCCTTCTACAAAACTCTTTTTGCGGGGAACAAGAACACTCTCGCGCTTGGTTAGTCTGTTCTTGGCAGCGACACTCATCGCGCTTGCCATTGTCAGCGCCGACGCGGACCTCGAGAATGAACGGGTAACTCTTTGTGCCTCGAAAAGATCTTCTTCGTGCGTATGGGCATGGAAGCGCGCAGTAAGACACTTTTCTGAAAAGACGTCCAGCAGGCCACGGTCAACTTGTTCTCTTGCTGAGGCTGTCGATCGAACAAGATGAAACGTGTTCGATTCTGGCGCTAAGGCTGGGACAGCAACCGACGATCGACGACTGGGCGCTACTATATCACATTTGGCTAAATTCTCCGCATGAAGCTGAGTTTGCAACGTTTTCCGTGAGGTAAGTGTGGCAGCCTCGCCAGAGCGCGGAATGACGGCTTCGGCGTCATTCAACTCCGGAATGGACTGAATAGTTGGTAATGGACTGATCGTCTCGAACGGCATGTCCTCCGATGGGGGAGGCGTGAAATTGGTTTGAAAGCTTGAAGGGGGCTCACTACTCCATGGCACCTCTTCCACAATAGCACGTCGGATAGTATCTACCCATATGTCCTTTTCGCGACGACAAGACGCTGCAAACTCGAACATATGGGCTTTCGACGATAAGCGAAACCAACTCGGTAGCAGGACTAGGCAGCCTCATGAGGGTGATTCGTGGCCAAGAGGTATTACATACCATCGTCGAGATTCGAGTCTACGAGCTCAAATCCCCGGATATTAAACCAATACTTTGGCTCATATGCCTTAGATTTCGAGACTTTGACCAGTACGAAGAAACCACCGGGAAAGAGGAACGCGCCGAGATACTTTGCTTTGACGGTGCCGAGTCGAGCCATGTTCATGCCACGATAATGAATGACGTCCAGAGAACCAGAAAGGTAGCAGGGTCCCAAGGCAGACAAGAATGTTGAGAGCGCAACAGCTTGGGGAGGTCGGTTGTGACTTGCGACCGAGGCTAAAAGACCTTGAGTGATGCGAGAAACGATCTGAGCAGATTTGGCAAACACGTCTTGCTTGCGGCGGGCCTCGTCTACTAAGCGAGCGACTGTGCGCATGGTGCGCAACGCGTTTTTAATGGTATCTTGACTGGCGGCCAAGCGAGGATCATCAGTCAAGGTGGGTATTGTTCTGACTTGAAGTTGATCGAACAAAAGGGGATACCTGCAAACCCTCTGAACGGGCTTGATCATATAATCCATGAACATGAGCCGTGGTCTTCGGGTGGCGTCATTGTCTCCATGGCCACACTCGGAGGCACTAAAGGTGGGTGCCTTGAGATCATCACCGGGTACTACATCCAGGGACGAGAGGGAATGGCGCCTCCTGCACAGGTCCAAGGCAAGTCTTTGCACGTCCGAGCCAGGCGCGAGCTCGTTCTCGAAAGGGTCCTGCAAGTGTATCTGTGCGGCCACGCTAGCGCAGCGTAATTCAAAAGCCTCCCATTCCGCAGGGTGTCTGTGTTGTACCTTGCGTACGAGATCAAAGGCTTCCGAGTGTCCGGAACAGAAAGACTGGTATTGATCGAAGCTAGAGGCCTATAGGACAGCATAAGTAAGCAAAGGGAGCGCGGGGCAGACAGCGTACATGATCGACAAATACGGTCGCGGCGGCGTTTATGGCGCAGTGGATATTAATGGGCGAGGCGCAAGCCGCCAGTGTGCTGTTGTCTAACTTGGCGCTCATAGATATGCCAAATTGGGAAACCACCTGACGGAGCCGAAGAACAAGTGTCTCATGAAGGCGGAGGATGTGCTCTGCGTTTCTGGTGATCGTGTCGAGGTCTGAGGCGGAAAAGAGATGGCGAGAGGTGTATTTTTCGACTCTGGGGTGCATAGGCGAGGAGGGCGTGTTGACGGGGAAAGAGGTGCTGGGGTGGAGATGAGGGTGGGAGAGCGTACGAAAGGTAGCATTGGGTTGCGCTGGAGGGGGCCGCGAGAAGTAAGCGATGGATGGGTTCGAGAGCGAAGGGTGTGCGAGAGAGGAGCGGTTTTTGAGGACTGGGAGAAGACGGAGGTAGACCTGTGAAGAGGTGAGCGACAGAGAGAGAGGAGAAAGGAGCATGTACGGAGACGAGAGTTCTAAGGTCGAGGAGATAGGCAAGTTCGGTGTGCAGCAGCTCTGCGAGGGCATGGAGACGCCTGGCTGACTCCGGGTCAGCCTGTGGTGTGGGCTGGGTGAGCATGGGTGGAAGCGACGCGCTGCGTCTGAACGGCGGGGGATAAGAGCGTTCTGCCATCCATCACCCGAGGGAGAGATCAACTTGCAACAACGTCGATTTCCGAAACAGGAAGAGAAGATCTAGTGCTGACGTCATAAATGTATGACTAATAAAGATCTAATTTGTCGTCCGATCGTGGCACAAATGGTATGTTGGCTGCCTCGGCATGCTCTCGGCGCAGCTTTTCCTTGTCCAAGAATCTCCGCAGCGCACCGACGTTCTCTCCGCTAAACACCCGAAATGCCGACCGCTGATCGCCTTCCAGCGTCTGAAACGCCAGTCAGTCTCACGCTCATATGCCGAGGTGCCGCTTACGTCAGGTGGTCGGTCCGAGAATCGGCTCAGCCCCATCCGTCGAGCAGCCGGAACCCCTGTCGCAGTGAGATGGCGCAGTCGCGGGGCCCGCCGCACGAGGTGGTGTATCGCCTTGAGTGAGATCCGGTCGCAGTAAGACAAGTGCAACCGCTCCAGAGATCGCCCGTGTTCCCCAAGATGGTAAATCGCGTTATCAGTCACCTTCGGAACGCGCACAAGTACGAGCCGGTGCAGCTTTTCTAGCCCTGCTAGCTCAAACACGGATAGATCTGTCAGCTGTCGACAGACTGGTCGTCACATCAGCGCACACCCCCTTGGAGAAAACCATGACTTACATGCAACGTCCACCGACTTGAGTCCCACACACGCTCGTGCCAGTTTTACTATCCCCGCATCCGTCACCTGCCACACATGCGCCAGCGTCACCGCACCCAGCTGCACACCCAACTTGCAGATGCTATACACACTCTTGTCTGTCAGGTTCGTGCAACCCGCCAGCGACAGCGTGTGCAGCGACGGCGCATGCACCAGCACCCCTTCGATCCCCTCGTCCGTCAGCTTCGTGCAGTAACTGAGATCCAGTACCCGCAAGCCCACTGCAGTGTGTCGTAGTATCAGCGGCGGTAGTCCATCCAGCCACGTTGACGGCCGGTGCGGCAGCGGCTTGTCACTTCCTGTCGCCGGTTTCTCCCCCTTCTTGATCGGACTTGGAAGCGCTTTGTCCGTCAATAATGGGCACCGCGCAAGTCGCAACACTCGCAGTTTCCGAGAGTAGGACCAGATGTCCCGCATAGATACCGCTGACAAGAGCGGTCCGTCGCACAGCTCCAGTTCAACCAGCTTCGAAAACGTCTTGGCTATCGCGGACACGGTAGGATCTGTAAGTACTACACCGTTCAACTGCAGCCACTGCAGCGGCGGTGCCTGCGACACCAGCTCGAGGATGGCCACGTCCGACACGTACTTGCATCCCGTTAGGTCCAGGCCCTGCAGATTCGGATTATCCCTCGCTAATCGAACAATCGTCTTGTCCGATGTGTCTGGCACTCCCGATAGTACCACAGACTCGAGCCGTCGACAAAACGTCATTTCTGGTGTAACCCATTCATCTTTTATTCCGCAGTTTGCATCACGTATCACTAAATGCTTCACCAACTGTCGTTCTCTTTCCGTCTCTGGAAGACGGTCTATTAGTCGCTCCGTGTCTTCATAGTCGGCATCCATAGTGCTTGTGTCGTCGTCGTAGTGTTAGGGTTAGTGTGACAGATAAACAAACGCAACAAATGTTCAGACCATTCCGGCAGTTTGCGGCTTCTCTACCCAATGACATCCACGACCTCGAGCTCGTCCACCATCACCGCAGCAAAACCCACGAATCCTTCGCCAATCCGCCCCCCATCCCCATCCAGCCCTTCGCGGCGTATTCCAGTCACACCAGCGGTCCTGAGGTCCATCTTTGCCTCTTCTCGCACCCCTCGCGAAGAAAGATCAATTTCTCGTGTCGCCTTCTTCAGGTATATTTCTTTCGACCTCGACGGCCAATGCCTTTTGACAATTATCCTCAGGTTTGCGGGGTTCTTGCTTAGCTGCGTTGGTATCAGCTTTGCTGCAGCGAGGGGCTGGGGAATCAAGACTGGTACTGGTCTGCTTGGAGTAGTCTAAACTTACAAGGTTTGCCACAACGCCTTGTAGCCACACCTGCATTGGACGAACGACCAATAACACACCGTACTACATCGCTTGTGGTGAAACAAGTAACGAACATCAGTCTCGCGACAGAGCATGTCAGTCCTCGTCATCCAGCAATCCCGGACCTGTCTGGTCCTTGGTAATCTCCGAATTTCCTTCAGGAGTTTGGAATGGATGACTGTCGCCAGGAGTGGAATCAAACAGCCCATCTTGATCGTCCACGCTCGCGGCACTGGTGACCTTTCGGCGACGTGCAGACGACGGAGGCGGTAAATGCGACTTCTTGACGCGAAGGATATCCATAATCTCTTTGAGCCTGTCAACAATGCGACAGATTTAGTGGCTTGATACCACAAACCTTGATGGGTCATCTCCTCGTATCCTTTGATGCTGCGTTTCATAGTCAACCATCTCCGTTGCAATGAATGCGCGCTCCACAGGTTCCAGTCGGGATCGGGAAGTGTCTTCCAATCAATCTCCGTGTCGTCTCGGACTTTGAGTGAGTCAACCCTAGCGTCATCACGTTCAAAATGTTATCCATATCACACTGGCAAAAACCAACTTGTGAACCAGGATGTATGCATCCTGCGGGCTCCAGCGTGGTTTCTGCCCTTCGTTTTTGACCGTCTTGCTGAGGGAATCCGTCCTAGGGAGCTACATCAGTGCGTTGAACTACCAAGTAAAAGGGCAACCACCATTTAATCCGACATTGCTGTCTCCCTCGCCGGTTACCCATTTTTTCGCTCACGATTCCCCAAAAGACATCGTTATCAAAATCTTTGCCTTGGTTCACTGTCATCTCCGTCACAATCTTTGTGAGCTCCTCCTCTTCCTCCTTGCTCCACGGACCGGTAACACGGACCTCACGATTCGCGATATGATTGCGGTAACGATCCCGGCAGTCTGACGACATCCGACCTACAATCTCGCTAACCTTTTCCCATTGTTGACCAAGATCAGTGACGGCTCTTGGGTACCAAGGCGCTGTGAGCTTGGCGAAGTTATCGTGGAATGGTGGGTGACGTACTGCCGGAGTATATTGTCCTCCTCTGGCGTCCATTTCCCCTGCTGCTTCTTCGGGTGGAATGACCTCCGGACATGGTGATAGACGGCAATGATCGGGCGTTGCGGAATTGCAGTGGCTGCAAAAAGATATGAAACAGAAAATTGAAACAGCTACCGGATGGACGTACTGATTTCCGACCAAAAGGCATTTTCCTTGCCTTTTTCATTCTTCTGAAAGATAATCTCCAGAATCTGATCGTCTGTGAGCCCTCGAGACTGGCATCGGTATATTAACACCGATCGTAGCAATGCTCTAATACCACATACTGCCTTGTATGCTTCTATCGCGTTTTTCAGTTGTTGCTCCTCTATCGCGGAAAATTTGCCCTTTTTATACACGAGACCTAGACAATATTTGAAAACGAAAACCAGTTGGTAACAAGTCGTATACCTTGAGTCTTGACCAGCTCAGCTAGCTTACTCGCGTTCATCCACTTGTTGGCGAGCATATGGGCATGATCAGCATTGATCTGCTCCGGACCAGGGAGGCTCATGTCTAAAACACGCTTGTGTGACGATTTCGTTGACTTTGGTACAGAGGAGAGAATGGGGCCTGTAGACGCGGATGGTGCGTCAAGCTGTGGCTGTGACCGAGGGATTGCATTCGCAGAAAGAGGGGGGAGGGAGGGAATGAAGGGAGCGGGTGCGACTGAGGCATTGGCAGCCGCGTCGCCTAGCGACTTGAGGACACTCGCGATCTTGGACACGTCCATGTCTTGAAGAGCACGGATGATGTCGTCGTTGGACGCGAACTGAAAGTCGGGGAGTGGGGCACCTAGGGCAGGGAATCCCTGTTGAGAAGGATCTTGGAAATCATAATGGACAGGGGGATACTGGATGTAAGGGGAAGGTTGGTCGGGGAGTATTTGTGGATCCTGGAATGGAGGAGGGTCTTGAAAGGGAGTAATTTCGAGGGATTGTGCGTGCGAAGTCGCGGAAGCTGCAGCGACGACCGCGTTCAGAAACGCAGTCGATGAGGCGTGCTGGCTGTCGACGGATATGCCTTGGTGGGAAATGTCGGGTTGGGTGTCGGTGTCCTTGGCCTTGACTGACTTGGGCTGGCTGACGAGCGTATTGTCTGTCCCATCGGATTTCTTCTTCTTTTTCTCCTTGTCCGAGTGTGGCACGTCCTCTTGGGTGTCGTTGCGTGTGCGTTTCTTCTTGGGCGTTCGATGGGACTGGGACTGGATGAATGGATTGTTGGCTTCACCGACGGCGAGTTGAAGCGCGCGTTGGATGTCCGAAGTGAGGCTCGCCATTCAACTCGAGATTTAGGGTGGGCTAACGACGAGGATGAGGGCAAGCTCAGGCCGCACCGGACCATCAGGAGATTACGGCTCCGAATAATTGCCATATAAAGCAACGACTGTCACTCCTCCTCAAAGTACCTCTCCTGTTCCCTCTCGTCCTCGACGTCGTACTGCTCGCTCCAATCCACCAAATCGTAGTCCGCTCCCTGCACACATTCGACATGTTCCACCTCTGTTTACTCTGACACTCACCTCTAGCATTCCATAGATGAACAGCTCCTTTACTCGCCTTTCGAACGTTGCTTGTTCCTCCTCGGGTGACTCCTCTCCATCGCTCAACTCGCTCTCGCTGTCTTCTTCCTCCGGTATAAACCTTTCCGTCATGCGTTGCCGTCTCGCCTGTTGTATTCTTTCCATCTCTCTCTCTTCTTCGTAATCTGCAAGTAGTGTGCCAAGCTTTCCCACTTGTTGTGCGCCACCGCCTAGAAATCCTTGATCCACCCACTCTCTTTCCTCCTGTGCTGCCTCTTGCCCACGGCGCCCGTGTCCGGACCAGAGATGTGGCCACCGATTTCTTGCTTCTGCAAACGCCAGTTGCTTGGGTTGAGTCTCCGTGTATGCGAGTCTCCGGTTCCTTATGTCTGCGATCACGCTGCGCTGCTTTGGTGTCGTAATGGACGAAAAGCCGACAATCAAATGAGGGGGCAGCATATGTAGATATTTCTGCAGGAATTCTATGGGCGATGAGCTTGGCCGCGGTTCGCATTCGGGTGGAAGGCCAATGTATGATAGTATCGCAGACTCTTCCATGGTGAGAGAACGAGACAACGTTTGTAATCACTCGACCATGACAGCCATCCCATGTCGTTGGGACTGGTGTCGGTCCTCGTTCCCCACCATAGACGCGCTTGACGTCCATGTCAAACATGAACATATCTGGCCGATGAAGCCCATGCGGAAAGCAGAAGTCGCGTTGATGAGGAGAATGGACCTCCAGAGCCTCCATAGCTCACTAGACACACAGTCAAGTGTCTTCTCAACAGGTATCTCTTCCCCTCCGCTTGCTCAGGGCTCTAGACTACATGGTATCAGGTCCACCGAGCAAGATGACACCACCAGCTGTGGCATCGACCCCAAAAATGCACCCACGTGCAGAAGACGACGAATTCGAGACTTTCACACAATTGTCCTCTCCTCTCCGCAGCCATTCACCACATCCGTTGCCCGTTTCACCTGCATTTGAAGGGTTGGTGGGCCAGAATAGGGTTTTCAAGCTTTCGGTTGCCGTCGAGAGGTTTGGGCGAATGTCTGCTCACGAAACGAGGCTCACGAATCGTCCGTCTTCCGGCTCCTCGCAAGAGATTGTCGAACTGCAGCTCACTCAAGAAGACGACTTTGACCCTCTAGAAGGCACGGAACTCAGGTGGCCTACAGACGAGGAACCAAATGTACCCGCCTCTAACAACGTTCAGTTTATGTCCAAACGCAACTCAGGCAGACCCGCTGGCTCGACCAGAGGTCAGCATTTCCGACATGGATCTTTGAATGTGCCTCTCGACATAAAGAACCCCAGCTGGGAGAGTTGCGAGACTGAGGGATCTCAGAGCCAGCCACTCATCCTGCAGTCTCAGGCCCCCTACTCTAGCCAGACTCCATGATGCATACGTAGTATTTGTTCAGTATAGTATGTAACCTGTATTTGTTGTCCACCATGAGCGCGAGTACCTCGGAAGAACAGCCCGACAATAATATTAACAGCTCTGAGCTCCCAAAGAATCTCCTCCTCATCGTCTTCATTCACGGGTGCGACTCTCTTGGCACGTAGGCAAAACTAAGCTCACCTCGTCCTAGGTTCAAAGGAACAGAGTCCACGTTCGAGAACTTTCCTTTGAGACTTCAACACATCTTGTCAGAAACTGTGCCAGGTCTTCCCGTCGAGTGCGTCGTCTTTCCTGCCTATGAGGTCAATGCCCATCGCATCGCCATCAAGGAGGTATTGACCATGTATATCAGACTAAAGGAGATCTGGTTGGTGCTTTCCCATAGGACCACCATGACAACGACGTTGAGCACATACCCAGAGCGCAGCCGTCGTGCGCTTCGCAGATTGGCTCACGACCTTGACCGTCCAGAAAGAGGTTGCCATTGGCGGTGGTGCTGGGAGAGTGCGGATCGTGCTCTGTGGTCATAGGTGTGTCCTTCGCGCCCAACGCGACCGACACCACGGCTGACAGACGCCCTCAGTATGGGCGGGCTCCTCGCGTCAGATGCCCTCTTGGAATTCGTCACATCAAGGCCTGATCAAAAGGCGCCCCTTTGGCCCAAGATTATCGCCTGCCTCGCGTTCGACACTCCGGTCAGTCCTTGCATATTTTCGTTGACTGTCAGTGAACCCATGTCTCCAGTACCTCGGTATACATCCGTTCGTATTCAAGAACAGCGCCACGCGCGCTGTGGAGTATGCGAATACCGCACGGGGCGTCGTCACCGACCTCTACTCACTCTTCAAAGGTACAGAACAAACGATGGCCGCACCCAATCCACCCTTGCTTCAAATCACCGCAGGAGAGACCGGGTCACTGTCTCCGTGGGCCAATTGGGCACCAGCGGCATATGCAATTGGAGGTGCTGTCATTGCAGGCGCGACGGCGGGCGCCGCGTACTTGCGACGAGACGATATTGCATCCGGATACACCTGGGCTTCCGATCACATGAAGTTTGTCGGCAGCTTGTGGGATGAAAAGGCCATGCGTGAGCGACTGGAGAACCTCCTCGCTGCCAACGTCGATCACGGCATCATCTTTAGGATGTGCGCACTCTTGACTCGTGTGGGTCGCTTGCTGATCGCTCGCTAGATTTTATGTGTTTCTGCCGGCGTCACCTCCAACTCATCCTGATCCGAGAACGTTTGTGGTGTTGCCCCCTCGTTCATCGCCAGCTTTTGCCTATTACGTCCCCTCGCCAAACTGCACTGCAACAGACGAAGTTCAAGCACACATGGGCATGTTCAACGTGGGGAACAATGATGGGTACTACCGACTGGGTCTAGCAACAGCCCAAGTCATCCGTGATGCGCTTGAAACACAAGTAGCACCGGGCGTTGATCCTGCGGAAGATACCAAGTAGCGAAGCAGTTGAAGCAAACATTATATTTCAGTTATATAACGTATCACGACAGACAGTGTCACTGGTCGAACGAGAGTTGCATAGCGTAGGCGTCTTCACCGTCGGCATCTAAAGTCTCCTTAGTACCTCCCTGTCGGGATAGGGGACAAACGCACAGTATTCTTGTCCTATACTCTTGATCGTGAAACCCAACGTGTCGCGGTAGAGGCTGAGTGCTGCGCGGTTTGATTTTCGGACATGAAGGGACACGTAGGCAGCCTTGTAGTCGGACACCATGGCTTCCTCTACAAACGTGGCGTCGGCACGAGCGAGAGTTCAACGGATGGACCTACGGGACCGCAGCATGAGCTTTTTGGCTATTCCGAGTCGTCGGTACGACCGTAGGACGGATATCGATGTGACATGGCCATGGGGCGGTTCCGAGGGCGCTGAGCCGTCTTGAGGTTCTTCAGTCTCTTCCCTATGAATGGATGTCAGAGATGTACTAGTTGATCGTGACGGATGGCCAGCGCACATCTTTGCCAGGATATATCCGACTACCCGCCCTTTGTGATCCTCTGCGACATATGACAGAGATGGCCAGGTCATGGCATGGTATAGGTCTGTAAACATGGGGGACATGGACGGGGGGGGAGGCACAGTTGACGCACAGTATTTCATCGTGTAGTTTTCTGGTAGGTTGTGCAGATTACATGCTTGCATTCCCTGCAGATCTTCTATCTAGCCAACTGTGAGCAGAGGAGACACCTCGGCATCTCAATACGCACCCTGGCAGGCCGAATATTCATCGTTGATGTTGTCGCACAAGGTCGCAAGTGAACAAGGTATCACTTGCCAAGTTATGACTACATTGCCATCGATGAATACAACTGGTTGTAACAACAGCGACTAAACAAAAAAACAACAAGCATGTCCGTGATGTTTACGACCTTGACCATTGACCAACATGCCCGTTGGTATTCCCGTCGTGAGACGTGCTGTTCGACGCAGACCTGCGTCCGAACAAGAAAGTCGCTGCATAATGCTCCGCAGCGTTGAACGTGTTTCGCAAACTTCTCTTCACACTCCGTCCCCTTGCTTCTGGCTCGCGAGGGTCTGCATCGGGAGCCATAGGAGACAGTGCATTGTTGTACGCGTCTGGGGATCCAGGCTGCACGGTCTCCGGGGAGGGTGGTTCGCGGTGAGGCCACGGAACAGAGGCTTCTGTGACAATAGTGGGATCTGTCCCTCGCTCCTGATACATGCCCATGGGGATTCCTGCCGAGTGCATAACTTGGGTAATGCCTTGTGGGGTAGGCGCAATCGCGCCATGGAGCGAAGCGGCGGGCGGAAAACTATGTCTCGGTACAGAGTTCATGTGTCCTGAGTGCCCGGCAGTGCCCCTGCCATGCCCAATCTCAGCGTAAACGTAGTCGGGCGTCATCGCTTCAGTATTCCTAGAAGAAGACGACAAGTCGTGATATGTCCGGAAAAAAGCAGCGCCATTGGACTGCGTCGTCCCGGTACTACGGTTGGAACCAATGTCGCTTGGTGTGGGGGAAGCGGAGAGCTCAATCACTGGTTGGTGTCCGAATCCCCGCGACCGTCGCTGCATCCCACTGGAAGGGTCTGTCGTGGGTTGCATGTCGACATCCTGAACAACAGGATGAATCGAATCCGGCAAATCGATAGTCGGACCACCAGATGGAAGAGACATTTGGCTAGCTCGCAATGTCAAATTGCGTTGTATGGGTACCTCGAGCGGGTACGATGTAGTTGGTTGGACTGCATCCATGCTGCGGTAGCGGAAATCGCGCACAAAATCTTCATCGTCGCCTTCATTGACCATCTCCATCTCGACGTCCTGGGGCACCTCATTAAAACCCTCGTCAAAGTCATCATCATACTCCGTTTCTTCATCGTCCCCATTCATGTCTTCCGTGATGGTATTAAACAAGTCCGTCAAGAAGGATCTGAGCTTTGAAACGCCATTTCCGGAGTACACGCAAAAAGCCAGACGCTGGCTCATATTAAATTCCTGTGCTCAGAGTGAGGGTGGACAAACTTGAAGTTTGGTTACGAACACACCTGCGGGGGCTGTCTGCAGAATTGCTGCAGCTCTGGTTTACGAAAAGAGGGTATTCCAGTCAAACTGAGGTGCGTAAGTTTGTGGAGTTTTTGAAGGAGGAAATGAATCGCCATGACGGAAATTTGGTCACAGTATGAGAGATGGATGCGTTCCAGAGTGCTGTAACGTTCTGACAGAGCATACACTGCTTCGTCAGTCAAGTTACCGACCCGTACGAGACCGATGCGGCGAAGCTTTGGTAGGCTTGCCAACTCGAACACCGACATGTCGGTGAGGAGGGTGCAATCTAAAGCAAAATGAGTACAATGCGCATCGAAAAGGAGTGTAACGCACTGGCAAAATCAACGTATCGCAGCCGGGTGCAACACCTTGCGAGCGATTTGATGGATCTGTCGGTAATGTTTGCGGCATGACCAAGATGGAGATAGTGCAGATGTTTGCCAAGAAGACAGACGTTCTCGACGGTGCGATCGGAGAGTTGTGTGCACTTGGACAAGACAAGGTTTCTTATCTTTGGTGCGTGTGATATGATACCATCAATGGCATCGTCTGTGATGAGTGAACAAGAGGTGAGGTCGAGCATACGGAGGTGATCTAGGGGCTTGGATAGAACGAGAGGGGGAAGTTCCTCGGGTAGTCTGGGGGAGGCGAAAGGGTTGCTGATGCGAGGAATGTTATCATTCCTGAGTGGCGCAGGAAAGGCTGCGTCTGTAAGCTCAGCGCATTGGGAGAGTCTCATCTCCCGCATATGGATCGAGCAGGACCAAAGATCACGGACGGACATGTCTGTGATACGCCTGCAGTTGTTGAGATCGATCTCGAGGAGAAGAGGGCAAGACTTTGCGAGGGCAGAGACGGGAGCATCGGTGATGTGCTCGAGGCCGCTGAGCTTCACGCGGCGGAGGAGGGGGCAGTTTGCGGCGAGGGCAAGGACGCCGAGATCGGTGACGTTCTTGCAGCCGCTGAGGTTGATACCCTGGAGGCGCTTTGAGGCGGTGGCAAGGCCGGCGATGACCGAGTCTGAAGTTTTGATGACGCCCGTGAGGTCGATTGCGACCAAGTTAGGTAAGCAAGGGAGAACACGCGAGAGGGCGTCGTCGGAGATGGCATGGCAGTTGACAAGGGTAAGACGCTCGAGCCGATCGCACTGGGCGAGACGAGAGAAGAGGGCGTCGGTGAGGTCAGCGCCGAGAAAGAGAAAGTTGAGACGGCGAATGAAACGAGCGTAAGTGAAAGTCTGGTCAGCGCGGGTGAGGACGCGCATCATCTTGACGAGGGTGGAGAGACGAGTGAAGGCGGGTCTGTGCCAAAGCAGCTCTACCGAGCACTCGCACCAAGAGCGCGATACGAGGAGAGCGTGATAGAGATCACGCTGTGAGTGGAGATGCTTGAGGATGTGGATGAGCACCTCTGGGGGAAGATGAGACATGGGTGAATGAGAGTCGGGTGGGTTCTCGGGGTGGTTGTGACGAGCCCATTGTGCTGGTGATATGACTGCGGAGACCGAGCGGGAGAATATGGTCGATTTGGCCTGATCGTCGTCGTCGTTGTCTGAGAGCGACGTCGTCGACTGCGCTGGGGAAGTGTGCCGGTAAACGAGTCTCGATGGCCGCATGAATGTCGTGGTCTTGTTTTGCGTGTACTCCGCGCGGGCTGTCCTCGCCTACATGTGGGAATATATTTCCAGATATAGCTACCTATGATCTACAAGCTTGCCCATCTACTGAATCCTTATGTCTCTTCCTCCACCTGGACCAGACCACTTTGCCGCCCGTCGCGCCCGTTGGCTTGCGTCCCCCCCTCAGACGCCCCGACAACCCCATTTATCCCCCTCACAGGCGCGTCTGCAGCTCCTCCTTACCACCGCACATCCACACTCGGACGCGGTCTGGTATCGCGGCATCCACAAGGTCTGGAAAGGCCTCGCAAACGGAGAGAGACTCAAGCACCCTTTGCCAATGAGCATCGTCGTGTGTGCACCCACCCCATCGCTCCACCTCTTCCGTAATACATCTCCAGATAAAGGTCATCCACGCCGCGTGGCGCAGAGACCCACAGACATGGCCTGAGGGTGCCGTGGTTCCGGACTCTGACGAGCCTTGCACCATCACACCCTCGCTGCCCGAGAGCATGTCCCCTTAGCTTGCTGTCCCATCACTGTCCATGTGTGTATTTTATTATCGCCGTTGATAATGTTGTTACATGCGAATTTTTCTGGAGCTGCCCAAAATATATGTTGGCAGACGCGCCATTGATCATGCGCTCATGTTCGCGATGGAGGTGATACCTTGGGTCAGACAATCCTCGTCAGCATCGGACTCTGGTTGATCATGCGAGCATACCAGGATCACACCGTCCCCTCGGACGAAGAGCATCTCCATCTTTCTCTTTGCAACCTTTTCCGACCATTAACACACCACACACAAGCCAGCGTTCCCGCCCACCTTGACACTGCCTTGGCCTTCAAAGTTACCGTCGACGGAATCCACGATCATAATCGTCTCCTCGACATCACTGAGAATGAGATTCATATGTCCATCGTACGCCTGAACTCAACAGTCAAGCCCGACACCGATGGAATGATGGGCCGACATACGTGTAGAACACCTGTTAGCTCGCGATCGCCACGTAGCTTTACGAATACCCGCTCACTGAGCGACAGTCGTATAAGGTCAAAGGGTTCTTGTATGCCCGTAGATGAAGGATCCATGCAACCTATGCCTCTGATTAGTCAGCATCCAAGTTATTGTTTTCACTCGACTCAACTCTGTCCTTGACATCGACCTCCACGATGCCAGTAAGTATCTCCACCATACGCCCTCAACGCACTGACCTCTGGCACAGAAACATTACTGCGACTATTGTGATGTGTTCCTAACTCACGATTCAGCCTCAGGTATGCCTTGTCTCGCTATGTGATGTCTCGCTAACCACGCCCTAGTCCGCAAGGCTCACAACAGTGGTCGTAACCATCTTGCCAATGTTCGAGACTATTATGCATGTCAGGCAATTTATCGTGTCCCAATGAGTACTCACAAACATCTTGTTCCAGCGCTCGGTCACGACAAGGCTCAAAGCATCATCGACCAGATCACAGCCGCCTACGAAAGCGGGGGTGGCCCTCCTCCAGGAGGCTTTGGTTTTGGCCCTCAGCATTTGGTAGGACCACCCGCTTTCGGTGGCCCACCGCCTATGGGATTTGGTGGCCCTCCTCCATTCCGTGCGTAGCCCTTCGTCCTTCTGATAGATTTTCAGAGCGAATTTCTCCACAGCTCGCCCACCATTCCCCCCCGGTGGTATGCCACCCCCAGGAGCCATGGGCCCACCCCCCGGTGGTCCTCCTCCATTCCCTCCGGGCTCTATGCCGCCTCCAGGATCATTCCCTGGTGGTATGTTCTCGAACGTTCCATTTCCCCATCATTTCTCATTAAATCTAGGCCCACCGCCATTTCCTCCAAGTGGTCCTCCAGTTGCAGCAGGCAACGTTCCGCCTTTCCCTCCCGGTGGTAACTTTGGGCCTCCTCCGCCCGCAGGTGGACCTCCACAGGCTGGACCACCTGGTGGAAGCGGTGGTTCCCCAAATAACCCTGGCCCTGGTGGGATGCATCCTGATAGAATGCGCATGATGAATGGTGGAAGATGACAGGACATGCCCATTGCAACAACTGTTCGATAATATTGACGTACAGTACATGGTAGATACACTATGTAATGAGCAACCCTGTTACCAGCTCAGGTGGGCCGATCGGTGTTCGTGTAACGAAGACGGTCAGTAGCAAATGCTCTGCTCATCTCAACACAGGCTTTGCCAGACATCTCTACGCAGAATGGTTCAAGTTGGCCATCTTCGATCATCTCGGCAAGGTTACTGTCCGAGTGCCTCCCCTTACACTTCCTCCCGAGCCTAGCAATAAGGAGTCTCTTTGCCTGCAAAATACTAGTCATGATGTTCAACACGCAATCAACAGAAACCATACCTTGTCGGTCATATGTTGCCAGATGGACATTGTGGTCACAAGCATCCAGATGTGAGCACCAATATAATGCCATAAAGCTTGACTAGATTTTTCCTAGCGAATGATATCGGAAGGATTGTAGGGTTAAAAAGGTACGCCAACATACCCTCTTATGAGGAAGGAAAAAAGTATGAAGGATTCCATTTGCTGGCATGTTCGTCTGAATATACCTTGTGGTATCGCGATTGTCTGAATGTGATCCCCAGTCAAATAAGACCGCAGTGGAAGGGCCGTCCATTGCAATGGGTTCATGGATGAATGCCATGTCACGTATGATTTGTATGCGGAAGCAGAGATCATCCATTTGTTCGAGGCTGAACAACCGTCAAAACCAGTTTCGCTTCCTACAGTTTACGACCCACCTCTCCAACGAACATAGCTAGGAACAATTTCAACGGCGTGGTCTCGACTCGTGGTCAAACACGTACCAACTCCTCGTCTAGACCCAACGATTTGCCGAGATTTGTCCAAGTCATGGGACATACAACTTCTGCGGTCCTGGGCGCGCGTGTCATGGACATGTACCAGCCTTCGTCCATATTTATGACCCTCCTGGGCACATCGAGCGATCTGTACGAACGGCTCGGAGTGGCAGTATAACTTGGGGTAGCAGGAACGCGTCCCGGCCTCGGCGACCCGATACTTGACGACGTTCCATCACCTGGCTACGTAGACACCCATCAATCAAGGCTGGACACGCCCCAAGCGGGCTACTTTACCCCCAGCTCTTCCAGAAGATGTTGCATCACCTGCCGGACTAGTCTGAGCTTGTGTTCGGCATCGTTTTGCCTGCCGTTTTGTGTTTTCTGTGGGGCTTGGATCGCAGCTCTCGCCTCGAGTTCGGTGGCGCGTGCCTTCCACCTCGACGCTTCGTTGGCCGACTCTGCGATGGCATCGCTAAAGTCCTCGCCGATACGAGCAAGCCTTGCGGCTATCTGGGCCAACTGGTGCGCGATGGACGTAGTGACAAGCTGATTCGAGGTAACAAAGCTGGACGTACACGTACCTCGTCGAGGCCAGCGCGCAGCTTGGTTCGCGGAGAGCGCGTGTCGACGGTTTGCACTGTGGTGTCGGCCGTGGATCCGGAGGGTGTAGAGGGTTCACCAGCGTTCGTCGACCACATAGAGAGGGTTGTGAGTGGGGAGTGTTGAGAAACCCATCACGGTCCTCAAGTACTAGTTGCCTCTATTTCGGGCTCGTATGTAAGTTCCAGGCTTGTTTCTCGTAACGAAACTTAGCTCACCTGACTGCTCTGCCAGCTTCTAATTCCAACGAGATACGCCACTGGTTCCTTTTGCCCTTATCGATGAACTTGGGAAGACAAACCATGGCAGAACTGTCCACACGGGCACTGTCAGCGAGGACCCCAGTCATCGACATTCACACCCACGTCTACCTCCCGCGCTATGCCGACGAGCTGCGCGCGCGCGCTTCTGCGCCTCGTATATACAGCCGAATGAGCCCAAACGACCAACCAGAAGAGCGGTTGTTGATCCTGGATGGCGAGCCTGGTGTCGGTCGTCCTGTGGGGCCTCAGGTAGGTCGTCAAGACCCGATTGACGTGTCACGCTGATCTGCGGTATCCTCAAAAGTACTGGGACCGAGACCAAAAGCTGTTGTTTATGAAACGACACGACATTGATATCTCCTTTGTCAGGTTCGTTGTGTCTTGTGTGCCATTGTACGTTGACATCCCTTTCTGGACAGCTCAGCGAATCCATGGCTCGACTTCCTTCCGCCAGACCGCGCGCAGGCGCTCGCGAAAGAGTTGAACCTTGATCTCGAGACATATTGTTCCACCTCTCCCGAGGCACAAGACTTCCCAGGACTCAGGTCAATATATGGTTTTGGATTACTTCCGCTGGTTCCGGGCATTTCGATTTCATCGGTCCTCGAGATCATCGGGCAGATAAACACATTACCCCACATATCGGGCATCATCATGGGCACGAGGGGCGTGGGTGATGGCCTGGACGATGAGATACTCGAGCCTGTGTGGGAGGCTCTCCAAACCACCAATCTTGTTGTATTCGTCCACCCACATTACGGGGTTGATTCCAAGGCATTTGGAGATAGGGCGAACGGACACGTCCTTCCTCTGGCCTTGGGATTTCCATTTGAGACTACAATCGTAAGCTGGATAACCGATCTGAAACATCCTCCTCACAACTTATACTAGGCGATAACTCGGCTTATCCTGGCTGGTGTGTTGGATCGATACCCGAATCTCCGTCTGCTCTTGGCCCACTCAGGAGGCGCTCTTCCACAATTGTCCTCACGCCTTGCCTCGTGTGTTGCGCATGATCCCATAGTTGCAAAGCGGTTGAAACATGATGCAAGATATTATCTGGGTAAAATTTACTTTGACGCAGTTGCATATGGGGCGGAGGAGCTTGACTTTGTCAGTAACGTCATCAAGCGAGCGGAGGCGTACGGCACTACGGGCGGAGAGGTTGACGCGGACGACGGAAGTAAAAGAATGTTGTTCGGCACAGACCATCCGTTCTTCCCGCCCCTTGAAGCTAGCCAGAAATGGAGGAGCGTTGAAGACAATTTGAAGGCCATACGGGGTGTGCCATCATGGGGGGACTCTGCACGTGCCGACGTTCTCGGACTGAACGCACTGAAATTATTAAACCTGGAGTGTTGATGTATCCACCGTGTCTACTTCGGTACCTGTATCTTCAAACTGAAATCTATGTGTTGGACAGATTGATGAACAGCACTGGTGCTCAGGATATCGATATCTGCAGAGTCGTGTGAGCTGGAACCAGGTAAACCGCCGAATTAATCCACACACCATTGATTGCACGTTCTTGCAAGTTGCTCTCCGTGATGTTTCCACTCGTTTCGAGTAGGAATTTGCGTTTACCGGACCACGCCTTCTTTAGCCTTCGCGCAACGCTGACAAGTTCATTCCCCTGAATGTTGTCAAGCATGACAATGTCGGCGCCGGCATCGATCGCCTCATTTCCCTCTGCTTCCGAACCGACCTCCACCTCGAGAAGGACACTAAATCCTGCGACAGAGCGCGCCTGCTTGATCGCGGTGGTAATGGAGCCTATAGTCTCTTTTAGACGGACTGGGCAGAAAAGTATGCAAGATCACCTGCCAGCCGACCAGACATGATTGTCCTTGAGCATGATCATGCTAGACAGATCATAGCGATGAGGATCAATCCCGCCAACGGTCATGCCATATTTTTCGACCAGTCGGAAGCCTTGGGAAAAGATGATGTGAATGAGCTGAGAATCTCAAGGGATCAGTGAGATTACCCGGTGTGGTCTTGCGCGTCCCCGCGATGATTCCCGTGTACCCATATGACCTCGCCAAGTCCTTCACCTGCTTTGATCTGCCAAGGAAAGGAATCAGGGAAGCACATGGCGGGCGGGGACGGCGCTCACTTGGTTGCGATCCCACTGCACCTGGCGAGAAGGTTGAGAGCGACTCTCTCCCCAAGAAGGAGGTGCCGAACTTTGCCTTTCACGGTTGCAACGTGTTTGACCGGCTCGAACGTGTCGCCTTCTTGTATATGCCACGCCACTCTGGGCGCCGACTGATTATCAGGTGAGGCCGGTGGATGAATTACGTACTGGCATTCCAGTCGACGAAATACTTCAGTGAAGAAGGGGACACCAGCAAGCACAGCGGTTTGTGTTCCCTTTCCAAGGAGAAATGCTTCGCGTTCTGCCTCCCCGACCACATAGCCTGCGTAGTCGAAGGAGGGAGTATCCTCTGCGAGCCAAGCATCTATTTGCGACGTCCAACTTGGTGGTAAGAGGTGCCCAAACTGATTCATATCGTGATGGCGGTCGGTGTCAAGGACTCTGAGAACCCTCACAGTGGAGTGGGATACGTTCAAGTAAATATAGCAAGTCGCAGTTGATCCAATGTCAGCGTGAAACAAGCCTGTGCTTGTCCGCTTATCACGTCAAACCAACGGAACGAACCAAATATTGGCTAGATAGATAGAGCTCAAAGCTAACTACAGTCCTACTGAAAAGTCTGAGAAAATTAATAGGAAATCATCATCAGTCCATGAACTAAATGTCAGAAACGCCCGCAGGAAAGAACACAAAGGGAGGAGAAATAAAGGGTTCGTCATCTACTATAGGACTCAGAAAAGAGTAGCGAAAAGGGCTGCCACCGCGGCAACTGCAGGAAGGAAGCCAGCCGGGGTGTCGGCACGGAGAGGCGCAGCGTTGGTCCCGGTAGGAGAAGTACTGGTAGCTGAGCTGGAGACAGAAGAGCTTGCAGTATTGACAGCAGAGGTGCCAGTTGCTGTTCCCGTTCTGTGAAAAATTGGGTGTGACAAAGACCACGGTGATAGGGCTCAGTGCTCACTGAGTTGAAGCACCAGATGTTGATGTTGATGCCGAACTAGAAGATCCTCCAGTGATGGTGAACTGGTCAGACTGGGCAAGCAGACTTTGGGGGTGAGAGGAATCCTGAGCAAAGTTGACACGGAAACCGCTGCCCGCAGAAAACCCTCCACTGGGCGCGCTGACCACAAAGCTGCTGAGCGTTGCGTCCACGTTGGCATTGAGAAGGACGCCGCTCGGGTTGCCACCATTCTATTCATTAGACGCATTGAGGGACCGCAAGAGAACACGGGCGTGAAAGGCATACCACATTTGTCAAGAATATTGCAAAAGTGGTGGGGTCGGTGTCAACACGCTGCCAGACCACGGTGTTGGGACCGGAAGTAGTCCAACCACTGCTGTTATTGGGGGAGGTGATCTGCAGTGCGAGGACGGAAGAGACAAGGAGGAGGAGAGTGGAGAGGACACGCATGTTGGGAAAAGAGGAAGAGAAGGGATAAGGAGCATAGCCGCAACTTGGCGCGCTTTAGAACTGACAGGCTAACCTGAGGCGATTACTTCATTTTCCCACGACTTATCTGAAAAAAGACAGGGGAAGTCTCGACCGGCCGAGCGGAATCAAATACTCACACTGGCCGTCGCCGCTCTAGTAAAAAGACTGGTCTCTCGTTCGTGTACAAATCATGTCTGCTACACCGAGCGACTCTCCAGCCATTCACCGGGCTGTGCTGCTACCTGTCAACCGCGCTAGGGTCAGGAACTGGCTAATATCGCTTCCGCGTCAGCCCAAAGGTCCCTTTGTCCCCAGTGCCCTGCAATCGCGGCGAAAATTATCCAACACGACGCATCAGACATGTGCATCGTGTCTTCCACGGGAAAATCTCTAGCCACTGCATTGCTTCGTGCGTGCTCTCGAACGAGCCCAAGGCACGCACGGGCGAGATTGCGCATAAGATTCATCTCGTCAGCAGATAACTGGTCCTCTATTTTGGTGACAAGTGCGAAGATCCACTGCCCGTGACTGACCGAAATGGCTGCCAACGGGTCGCTGGGATTTTGTAGATGAATATCAATCCAGTGTGTAAAGTACATCAGCAAGTGGATTGACATTTTCTGCATCACCGATTTAACGAATAGATCGGAATGAAGAAGCAGGCACCATACGTGATCAATTTCCCGCAGGTGACTCGGTGTGACCTGAGGAGGGAACAGTTGTTCAACGTGCTCTTGGAGTTCCTCCGACGATACGGGAGGTTCAACTTCATTCATGGGGTCTGCGCTCTGCGGAGGATCAAGGGAACCCAATTGTCGTGAAATATTCCCCGGCACATCGACGAGGCAGGCGGTTGGAGACAAAGAACATTCATCCCCTGCCTGCTCAGGTAGGCCCACCACATCTGCACTGAACACAGCGGTAGCGGAGTGCGCGAATGCTCGCATGCCACCTGCAGGCTTCTTCCGCGTGGATCGGTCCTTCGGATGCCACGCGGACTCGGGGTGGCCAGTGAGAAACTTCCACCATGCATCCCTATCCCTTTTCTCTGGAATGACTCTCCGGTTTGGACCTACATGATCCGGGCTGTTATTGGTTATCTGGGTGAGATTCTGTGGCGAGTGAATCGAAACATCACAACAACCTTGAGACGCACGCACCTTTCTTAGGTTGTAGAAATGTGTTTGGAACGCGATCCTCCACTCTTCGCAGGGAAGGACGTGAGCGGATGAGGATGTAACCATGTGCGCGACCTCTGTCTCAAACACCTCGTATGGGTTTGGTACTCTGGTAACTGGAGGCAATCGACGTGCATCTCGTCTACAGACTTTGTGAATGAGTTGAATCTGCAGTGAAATGAAGGCAATACCTGACCAAGAACAAATATTGCATGCCATCCTGTGGTTCTTGATCAAAGTCGTACGGGAGATTCGCGACGGGGAGGATTTGTTTTCCCGGTGTCACTTCATCTGAATCAGAGTCGCTCAGTGTGTCTCTTTTTCGTTTGTTCGCCATGGCGTCGGAGGACAGTAACGAAAGCGTGAGAAAACCCCCTTGGTCTTCCTCCTCAATGGTCGCCGATGTCGACGCGGAGAGCCTACAGGCCCAGGTCGACATGACCATGTCCTTTGCACACCATCTAGTCACATCTTGGATAAAACCTTCTCACCTCACACAACTTAGGTCCAGTGGTGCGAATGCAATATCAACACTCGAGGAAGAGCTACGCCGGCCGCCAAGGTATCCTCGGATGGCATATGTGCAGTGCATCTACGAAATAAACTTTGTGTAGACTGGGTGTCGGTGCCTCTGTCCCTGTGATGCCATTATTGGCTGAGGCCTCTAAACTCCAACGTAAGCTGGGGAAGAAAGGAGCAAACAACCGAGGTGCCCAGGAGTTGTTCCTACAGGATTCCCCGAAATCAGACGGTGAAGAACATAAAGGAAGACCGGTTAAACGGAAAATGAAAGTGGACCCTTTCGGACATGGTGCCAGCAAGAAAAAAAGAAAACCCGACTTGGCAGCTAACCCACATTCATCCGCGGATAATGACTCCAAACATCCGGTTTCCCTGCTAAATGATTCGATTCTTGGGCCTCTAATACACAGTCAGATAGGGCCGAGAGATCAGCGGTCAGTGACGTTGCACCCCTCATCGCCCTTGCTTACTCAGTTTATGCTTCCCTAGTCCAGTCGTCCCCTCGCCTTCGCCTTCGGGAGCGTCCCGGGAAAATTCCGGTACGCTTAGGATTTTGTACTTGCTGACCATGCATTTGCCTCATTCTTTTCTGGACCGAAAAGCTCCGGACCCGGGAATACCAAGCGTAGAATCCATTGAACTCCACGCTAATTCCACGGTAATACCTGATAAAGCTAAGCTACTCGGCACTCCACAATTAAATCTTGACGGGCCACCGGAATTCAGTGATAAGCCCGGCAATGGCAATCTACTGAACAATGGTTTCAAAAAGAGGCGTAAGAGGCGTAAAAAGAAGAAAACAAAGACTATGGCCGGGGGAGACAACTTGCACTGAGTTTATACGTAAGGTTTTAGAAAGGCTTGCAGTCTTGACTCATATCAATTGACGGCTTATCAGCGCGTTACATTCCAGGCACTTTGACTCGTGTTACGTGTATTGTGTAGCATTGGGCCTTGCGCCATACTACGGCGAGTGATATCTACGGGCGCCATGTGGTTGGCTCCCCAAATCTAACGATGGTATGCAAGCTATCTAACGACATAAATAAGTCCCTGGCGCAATTAAATATGCAGTACCAGCTGCTATGGTCCTGTGAGTCAACGTTTCTTGTCCATGGTCCGAACGTTGTCCCCCCGGCTGTCGTAAGAAGTCTTTCGTGAGCTACGTGCGCTATGGTCCACTGATCCCTTGCGAGCCTGACTGGGTCGTCGGCTGTTACTGGGCTTTGGCGAGTGGTTTGGGGAAGTTATACGTCGAGTGCTATCGCGACTCGGACGCTTGGAAGAAGTACGGCGAGGAGGAGGTAAAGCTCTTGGCGCCTTTGATTTCCGCTTCTTCTTGCCAAGTGAGATTGGCCAAAGACGGAAAAAGGACTTTGATGCGCCTCTCCTGGCCCGTCGGGCCGCCTCTCGCTCTTTCTTCCGCTCCCGTACGGCTTTGGCTTCGCGCATTTCGCGTATGCCTTCCTTGCGAAGGCGCTCATTACCGCTGAATGTAGCGCGCCATTTGACAAGCCAACCATGCACTGTCGAGGCCTTTGGGCGACTACGCAACCGGCCATTTGAGTGATACATCTATGCGGCTTTAAGAGGGCGATAGACCAGGATCGGTTAAGATCGACTTACAGAAGACTTCCACTCGATTTCGAGCATCTCTGACTTGACGCCAAATATGATCGTTGGTAGGGAAAAAGTGTTGATGCAGCGAATCGTACAGCTCGATTTTATGAAGTGTTCATTTGGGGCGGCTTTTCCCGGAATTGGCCTGCAGGCCACCACGTTTATTGTCTCCCGCATCCCTCATTTCGCAGGATGCACGCGCCTTCTGACCCATCGCCACGTTCAATGTCCGAGTCACCCCCGTCGGCTAGGGCGTCGACCTCGTTATGCTCCCATCATGCCCCGTGTGTTCAGCAGTGCGGTAAAGGCGTGTTCCACCTTTAGCGAAGGCGTCGCTGCATCACACCCGGGACCCGGGGCAAATGGAATGGAGGGGGAGAGATGAAGAACCACTCAGCACCATGACTGCATGATACCATGGTCTTTTGCTGCTCAGTACGATGCTGCAGCTGTACCTTGTACCCGCAATTATGACATGCAATGCGTCTGGAAATAAGCAAGGTACGCGCTTTGACTTGCCCAGGAGCTGTCAGTGTCACCGCACCGCACCGATATTCTGGTTTCAGGTCGAGTTGATATGTTTGTCGTGCAGCATTGTAGGTGCTTCACCTCCGGCACGGCTACACTCGCTTCCGGGCCACCTTCCTAAATAGGCTTATTCCCGTTATGTCCGCTAGTGTGCTTGCAGATCGTGTTGACTAATTACCTAATATGGCAGACAAGCACAGGATTAGCAAGCTCGCCATTCTCCGGATACGGGTCACAGTGCTATCCTACGACCACATCGTGTCGTTCTTCAAAGCTTCATTGACAAGGCCGCCTTTGCGTCATGTCCACCGCGTCGGGGGCGGTGAGCGCGCCTTTTCATTCCGCATGCTCACTCTGCGGCACCGCATTTCCACTCTCTTCCTTCAGCGGGTCCCCCTGGCTGTGATGATGCGATTATTTCACACTGCCATCGAATATTGTCGACATACCTTTGCTTTCAAGGCATCGTGGCGTACGGTTACTCGGCCCTCCGGGTCGCCTGCTGTTGCTAAACGCTGGTGTCTTTCGGAAACTACAAAACCAACAATGTACCGAGGCATTGCTCTAGACATTCTAACAGGAATTCTAGGCTCTTCAGCCAGGGAAAATGGGTTGGAAGAACGTCGATACAATCATCCCCGACAGGCTGTATCTCGGAAAGTATGACGACTATTAACCCCGTGACGTATCACCTTCTGATGAACCTTATGCTACTAGTATCCACGCGGCGCGATCCCCTCGGTCGTTAACAGAACGCCGGATTACCCATATTGTATCCGTTTGTAAC